>JANVCH010124619.1:0-13294 GCA_025505405.1 Epizoanthus rinbou | reverse complement strand
AATAGTAATAACAAGAGGCTGCTGCGAATAGCCTTTAGTAGTGCCGCGTAGAAAGTTAGCTAGTTAAATTCGGTAAAATGATATCAAATACTTGTGTGGTAGATCTGCCAATGCAATATTTATACAACGCTTGGGCATGGCTAGACCAAACTCGAAAAATTCTTCGTATGTGTAGTGTCTGGAAACATTTGTAAAAGTTTATAAATTCAACTGTTTCTTAAAGATACAGGAATTGGTATCAATATCAGAAACGTATGATACGCTTTTTTTAAAAAGCAAAGGAGATACGTGATTGTGTAGGATTTGTTACGATGACTCTGATCGTCACTCGGTTCTGGCTTTCCGTACATTTCTTATATCAATATATACTAATATAGTTTAATTGTACTACTACTACAGACTACAGACTACTACTACTACTACTACTACTGCTACTACTACTACTACTACTATTGTCTCTGTCTCAGCACAATAATGGAACAGATAGAAATAACATGCTACACTCCCTCTATTCACTGTTAACTTCAAGAGTACACGTATACTGTCTAATTCATAATAGACCTGTCTAATGTTCTAAGTTCCTTTATACACTACTTGCAATTACATAATATATACATATTATATGAAGTAACACATTCGTATGTACTAAAATAATTATACAAACCTTTAGTATAATATAACAGTCTGCTTCATAAAACTTCCCAACAAGAGCTGAAAAACAACAAAAAACAAACATAACTGACCAAAATATATCGAATATGAAAGCTAGAAGATCCCCACTGTAATCGGAAGGATTTATTAACGCCTCTCGTTGTTTTTCTGGTGTTTGTTAAGGTTGAACAGCTCCATCTGGTCCACTAACGCGCACAAAACAATCCAAAATTCAACTGTCATCACTCACCTGAGGTCGAAATATGAAAACTTTGTACTTATGCCCATGTGAAATGAAAGACAATTACGCTGGAGTTGACGTGGCCGATGTGCGAATGCGGTGCGTCAGCTGTAAATCCGAAAATACTTTTCTGTTCCAAAAATAGTAACTGGTGACACAAATTTGATCACCAGATGAAGGAGCACGTATAGAAATGGGACAAAAGTCACATTCGAACTCCACGCTCTTACTCTCTCTATTGTAAAATGCTAAAAAATATGAAGAAATACAGAAAATGCAATAACACGCGTTAATAAACCCCTAACGTATTGTGCCTTCATGACTAAACAACAGTACCAAAGGCTTATAATATTAACTACTCATAATGACTTCTGAACAATCATATTTAGAACAGTTTCAAAAATAAAAGGTACTGTACCAGTTCATAACCTTATTTCAATATTTCAATGAGATGTAAATTCTTAACCATACACTTCTAAACTTCCGCAACAGTTTGACGAAATTGAACTGAGAAATAAAACACAGTTTGATATGGTATATTACATCAAAGTATTGTGATGACCCATTTACAATTCAACCTGAAACAATAAACACTTTGAGGCTCTAGGAATACACCGCAAAGCCCTACTGTTTATTCCCCACAGCTTGGCAATGATGTATATTGTTTCGGGATGAATTATTACACAGCTATTTCAAAAAAGGTTAACATCTGCAAAGTGCAATAGGTGATACGCAAAGCACAACTCTCAGCTCTCAAGCATGTAGATTTTGCTAATTACTGAAAGTTATTCAATCACATCTGATCGGCAGTGTTTATAAACGTACTTTGCTACTTCTGTGTGTTATTTGGGAGACAGAGGAAGCTATACACAATTACTTTGGTGCTTTGTATTGCACTTTCCCTAGTGCGTATTGCGCTTTGCGGATGTCAACCTTTTTGAAATAGCTGTATATCAAAAGTGGTTAATGTACTGGGAATAACTTGAATGTAAACAAACCACAGGCAGCTTCATTTGAGATCGTTTAGAATCTATTACTGCATGTTGTTTTCACCAAAATATTGATTTGTATACAAGCATGACATGGTAAACACGTAATAGTTACAAGACATGATCAGATGTCAGTAGAAGAATCTTGAGTTTGAAAAATACATTTTATCAACTTCTTTTTCAAAACAATAATTTAACACAAGTTGTTCTTCCAATGCTCAACACGTACAATTATATTTCTATCACAGCTGTTTGCAGAAACGAAGCAGCTACAATGCATTGCAGCTCTTGTTAAACTTTCATGTCACTATGGACGTCTATCTCCAGTGAAAGAAACACTGTTTCTTGCCAATCAAATTGCGCACTGTATCTGCTCTATTCGTTATCACTATCCATACTGAGTACATCATTACTACAGATTGGGTGCCCGGCTGCAGATACATATACATGTATATATAAACGGAACTAATAACACATGTACAAGTATACATTAAATGTCATTGTACCTTCATCCACTGCAACTGGAACAAAGTTCTCAATCTGCCATACTTTTAAGCCTATATAAGGAGGAAAAAGGTAAGCTTTCTAACAATCCACTGAATTTTATTCTTCAAGCCATTTTCAATGCTTGGAAAGAAGCATAACCCTAAATACTTCATTTGGTCACGGAAATTACTTTTCTATACGAATTAATGACAATGAGACACTCATGCACAACTGTGACTGGCTACAGTAACGACTGTTAACTACGTTATACATGTAGCAATCTAACACTGACAACTAATCGCAGGTGATAATAATAATAATAATAATAATTAATAATAATAACAGTAATAATAATAATAATAATAATTAATATTTATGTCGCCCACTTTATATTAAAATATGCTCAAATGCGGGTAAACAGTTTACACTCATGATCAATATACATGTAAGCTAAGAATGTATTACATGGATACTAAAATTTGAACAGGAAATGTAAACGGTGAGAGTGCAGTCAGAACACCATATCTCTCTAATGAAACTATAATGACATCCAACTGACGGATTCTTGTTACAGATTGCTTGGGTTACATTGAATGAGAATCATTTATAGACATTTGTCGGTTGAATCTGTTTGTTACAGAACTCCAGAATGTTTGCTGACGAATTAATACGATTTGAGTCCACGTGCTTCTGATGTTTTCTCCAGGTTATCCCATAATATAACTTGTCCAACATGGCTGTCATATCCCTAAAACGTCTAAACTTTGAAACAATAATAAAATGAAACTCAATGAGCACGAAATTATTCGAAATGATCACCTAATTATCTACTGCAGATAACATCATAACATACCTGGCTCATGTCCCACTTCAGGGTGGAAGAAGTCCTGGTAATCAAGATCAGGTCTGACCAGGTCCTGATCCCACCTCTTGCCCCTGCAACAAACATCAAATCAACTTAGATCTGTCTGAGTTTATTAGGGGCTCTGTAAACACCTTGTACAATACAAACTTAACATATTTCTTACTTGACTGTTCTGTCCTGTTCTTCTTCACTGTCGCCTTGCTGTAAAACCAATGATACAATTGTAGAAGTTATTTCTTTAGAAAACAAACGAATTTGATTTACATTGAAATGATGATGACAGGAGGATATGAATAAAAGCAGGAAACTTGTGAATCGATCAGGAGTAGGAAAGTTAGCCATTCGAATGTTGAACTAACTGTTTTTCGTAACAGCCGCTCTTCCTTACTGTCCGTATATGTCAAGTACAATCTAATATGTGTCTAAAATTAGTAGGCTAACTTTAGGTATTTTTATTGAATGCAATACTAGTTATGAAAAGGTGTGAAAAATTTCGATATGTGTATGCATGTATGTATAAGACATTTTGCAAAGAGAGCAGGACCATCCCAAGTATAAATGCCTCTGTAAAACTTGAATGGTTCTTTAATAATACACTTTATACTCTTACTATATTCGTAATTGACCACCATCGTTATCTTCACTATTATTATGTACATGTATAAAGCACAGACTCACCCCTTTAAATTTCTTGTGTTTTTTCTCTTCAGCACTTTCAACCATTCCCTGTCATTTGTCCAAGAAACGACCAGAAATAATGAATAAAGAGAAAACTCTGATGAACTGCACTACAAATATGCAGCATCGGATTTTATTTTATTTTTATTTTATTAGCTTCGCCATTAAATTTACAATTGAATAAACAGAAGAAACAACACATACACACAAACACATGAAATAATAAATTACTTATGGCGGGGTTACCACAACAGCGTTGGCCAATTACTGCGGGCCCATAAAAATAAAAATAAGATTTTAATAAAACTAATTATAGAAACTTTAATAATAATAGCAACAGGAAAGTTTACTGGTTAGGATGCAACCATTAGATATCAATCAGCCACACATTCGCTAACTACTACCTTAGAAGAGAAGGTGCTCGTATTGGTAGCTGCTCCCTGCATTATCAAACTATACTTAGATGCGTAAACACATACAAACAAGCCATGCGTGAGCAAGTCTGTCATCAGTGACACCTTGGATAGCGTATTTGAGATGTGTAACAGCTAAATAACTCCTATAACAATTCAACAGGTGAACACAAAGCATAAACACAAGCTTTCAACATGAACTCTATCGACCATTCAAGGCACTGTGCATAACCAAATGGCAGTTTTTCATTTATCGTCATTGGAAGGGAACGCTAATAATAATTATTTTGTTCTCTGCTAGCTCCTTCAAATCAAGACTTTCCTTTCTAATGCGGCAACATTACATTTTCAGGTTCTGCAGTTCAAGTAAACTATATACATGTACCGCAGATAATATGCCAAATATATAACAACTTCTAGCATTCGCATAATGAAGAATACAGTAGTTGTAGCCTAATCAACAAGACATCTTTTGGCACTAATTGGATGATGTCATCATTTATAATGTATGCATAATTAATTATGCAAATTAGGTTTTTCAGTAATAATATGGTATATATATCCCACAAAATATTGGTTAGGGAAAATGGCTTACCCCTTTGAGGGTTGATATTCATGTCTTGAATACTTTTCACGTAAAAGGTTCTCTGGTTTCTAAACCATTTTATATTAACTAGAGGCCACATAAGGTGCGAACTGATTGCCTGCCGTCCCATTTTCTACCACAACATAGAAACAACGATTGACATCACAGTTGACACCCTCTGCTTTGAGATGAATTGCTTCTCTTCAGAACTGTTTTCTTTTTCAAACTAATATTTTCTAAAAGCATTAAGACAGTGTTGCTTGTGTATCTAGAAAGAAAGTACAGAAGAAACTTAGCTTTACCTCGTTTTCTTTCAATTATTTTCTTGTGTCCTACATGTACTATATCTCATCACGGTTTCTGCTATTGTCTACTAGATACACACGCCATACTCTTAATGCCTTTAATTAGTAAATACTAAATGAAACACACGACACTTGACAGTTGTTTCAATATACTTGCACAAATAACTGGATTTTGTTAAGTACAGCTAAGTCAGTATAAAGGAGAGATAGATCTGTGTCGTGAAGAGAATGGATATTATACAAGTGATATCCTTACCCTAAGGCCTTTTTCATCTTCTGAGTGTTGCTTTCTGGCTCTCATTCGGATCTGCAGAACATACTCAATAATTACCATTTGCACCCTATTATTGTTATCGGGGGTTGCAGTGACTTCAAAGAGAAAAACAGGTTAGAAGATGGAAACATGTGGCGTGCAACTCTCCTGTAAGATCTGTGATACAATATTTTGAATTGATTGTTCGGATTGCAAACCTGGATCGGATCTTCATAAGTTCTAAATAACGGAACACAAAATCCAAATCAGAATTGCAAAATCTAGATACGGATTATTACAAAACATTGTACAATGGAATGCAAAGTCTTGTGATGATAAAATTAACAAATTAATTAACCTGGTATTAAACTCTAGAAGTATTCTACCTTAGAATAGAAATTATAAGAGAAAAGAACAGTCTTACTTAATCTGTTCCCAGACTAAATGTGATTAAGATAATAAATAGATAGTATGATAAACAAGTAAATACAAAATGTTGATGCTGCTTCATGAGAGTAGACTGACTGCATGCAATGCATGTAATGCTAATACAATGCATGCAATACATGTACATGTATGCAGACCTGGAACAGCAGTGCAGTTAGAACGGGATTATGACTGACGAAGAACCCCTTAAGGTTTCATGTATAGTGTATTACTGGCAAAAGAGACACAGATGCAAACAATGCGTATCATCAATGTGCATCAGCAGGTGCATCAAAAGACCTGCAGTATCTGTGAGAAGGATCATCACTCTAGAGCTGGACTGTGAAGCCACAGTAGACACGGTTCTGTCATCCACTAGCAAGTGCTATGGTACACACCCGTTGTCTTTCGAGACAAGGTGGCCTATTGTTGTTCTAACCACTGTGTTACATTGTCAGTGACTTGCTGCAATAACCATCAATAAGCAAAAACAATGAAAAAACCAACATACCTTTCTAGCATAAGAATCCTTGTGTGCTATAAGGGAGAAGTTGAGGCATAAAAGGAACTTTCAGTCGAATGGTCACACTTTGTGTTCTCATAAACTTATGTCACTCAGTCTTGAATGGCATTCTTAGGAATTAACTAATTAAACAGTTTGGTAGAGCTTTGTAGAAAGATATAACACACAGTGACCATGTTATCTACTAGATAGCAACATTCAAGTCTAGTTCACTCAGCAGGAGGTGCTAAGTGAACTGCAACTAGAACTTAAATTATATTATTATACATGTACCATACTCTGGACAGTGTTTCGTATTTCTAATTCGATGATGTTTTCACCAATCAAGTCTACATTGGGAGAACTGTACTTTGCTTGTTACCTGGACCAATAATAGTGAGGTCATAGTTTCTGTAGCTCCCATAGTCACACACAGAAACCCATGGTATCACCTTCTTCACACAGACATTTAAGAGATGATCCATGATATGTTCTCTTCCCTCTCCCACCACCTAAACACATGCGCACAAACCCATACTCTCAAAACATGGGTCTCTTGCAGAAAATGGACTCGCTTTGAACAGTTGCCTTTTAAACATATTATTGCTATTATTACCATACATGTACATGTACGCTGAAAAAAATCCTTCCTTACTTTCCTCAAATTGAGTCCAGGTAAACAGACAAGTAACACAACAAGGACAACATATCAAAATAATTTGATCTCCACTAATTATCACAATCTTGCCTCACATTCATTACAAATAATAATATTGTAATAAGTAATTGCTGTTGGTAATCAGTTTTGTTTTATTCTCATCATGACTTAATTTACCAATTACAGATACACTGTTTACAAAAGTTAGATGTTGATAACCTTTGGAACTGAAAGGGCTACAGTGAATGAGATAAAGGGACCATTCATTGAGTGTATACATTTGAATCTGACCTGGGGCAGGAGGGGGCGGTGCTCCTGTGGCAATACGCAGTTGAGTCTGTAGTGAAAAGTCAACGTTATAAAACTCTGGTCCACTGCCTAGTTCATCAGGAACTGGTTTGGCCGGCATCTCCAGCTCAGGGTTATTACGCACATCAAGTTCCTAAGTAAGTAAGTAAGTATGTAACTTTATTTAAGTGTCAATCTTCTAGTTCATATGAACTAATCGGGGACACTGGGCCTACGGTTTAACTTCCTTATCCGAGAAGACGGTGTGGCGAAAGAAGGTCGCACAAATTCAACCCTCGGCAAGGCCGAGTATCGAACCCGGGACCTTCTGGTTGGGAGGCAGAGGCCTTACCGACTGTGCCAACCATGCTCACACCTACAATGGAAGAATTGATTTACATGGTACTTCTAAGGTAATTATTTTTTAGATTCTTCACAGTTAAACCCCAATTGTTGCATGCAGAATCAGTTGGCACTGGTATGGTAAAATATGGTAAACACAAAAAATTATATTAGATTGATCAACTCTGAAATTGTACAATTAAGGCAACCAAAGTTATGCGAAAGAGAAACAAATGCCCTAAGAGGAATGTGAGAAGATTCGTACTGCATTGTTACATGGGGCTTTCTGAGTTTTTCCTCTGATATAGCTGCAGTGAAAGTGATTTGAGCATCTACCATGTGATCGAGGTGTTGTGGGTGCTATTCCTGCTCAGACGAGTTTTTTGTATTTCAAGTGTTACTCTTTCTCTTGTCTTTCGTTGCATCCCAACATACATGACAGAGTTGTTTGATACAGTCTCAAATAAAGATCATATCGATCAAAGCATGTGTATAAAGTTCATAACATATAAAAAATTAGATTGGATCAATGAATTGACTAAGTTCGAGCTTTAACAATTAGTTTATATACTGTGTTTGAATTGGGACCTTCATCTGAGCTCATACTGTGCATGAAGATTGTCGGTTTTCCTAAGACTGCTTGTTTGTATGGTTCAAGTATGCAACTGACGATAACTTCACATTTATTATTTGCAACAAATGATTTAATACCAACCTCAAGATTTGTTAGAAAATGAATCCCTTCTGGTAAAGTGAACAGTCGGTTTGTGTGCAGAATGAGTTTTCTTAGCTTCAGACACCTAGCATGAATAAAAGAAAATGAATAAAATGTATACAGTCATAAAGTTCTGTATTTCAGGAAATTCAAATGAATATACTATTCACACATGGCAAATCAACCAGTTGCAGCCCACCTGCTCAATAGAAATAATACAGTTTGATAACAAACCTACAAAGACCCTCTGGAATACACTCAAGTTGATTATACGCAGCCATAAACACCTCCTGTTGAAAAAAAATGACCGGAAAACAGTATTCATAAATATGTACAGTTCTAACTTTAATTACCGTTTCCTGCCTCTCCTTGAAACTGCTACAATGATGTACAATCATGAATGTATACAGAATGTCTCTAAAACTCAATAACCTACAATACTTGGAAGGTGACACTTAGGTTTGCTGACTCTGCTATAGAGTTTCATGAAACTGATTAGCATTGTAACATTCGCTGAAACATGTGATTCAGAATTTAACAGAACACAAAGGTCTTCAAAGAACCTCCAGTTGGAAATTTGATAAAACATTCAATAAGAATATACATGTACTTGACTTGAAGGACTGGGTATTGAGCGGCAAGGGAGGCACATTTTTGATGCCATACGATACATTTTATATAAGAGAAGCCACCTTTTGATTACACTTTTAGTACCAAAGGTACTAAAAATTGTCAATAGATTACTATTTTAAACATTGTACAACAAATACATTTTGACAAACAAAATTATTTCTTATTTCTTCTTGTCAAGCTGTTCCAACTTTCCAACAATCACCATTCAAAAGAATATGTGTTTCTCATAAAGAACATCAAAAGAATAGCATTGAAAAAATACTTAGACATGGCTGAAAGTGTATGTTTGGCAGTTGATAAACGTAATGAACTGTACTAGTCTTTCAGCCAGTGCAGATTAAAAAGTAATAATAACTCTAAATTGGCAAAAATCGAATGATTATATACTTAGATAGATCGATATATATAACACTAAACAAATGTACATGTAAACATGCTGATCAGAAAACAGTATTTCATATAAATTGTAGATCCAATCTGCTGCCGTGTTGTCTAATGTACCCTGCATACAAGTCGCAAAAGCTACTACTAACCTGATCATAAGTTTGTTCATGAATACTGAAACTTAAATCGGAAATTTGGCTTTAGTACTATTCATATTGTCCACTAACTGTGTGATGCCCACTGGCCAGTCCAATGTACATGCAGTTTCCTATTAAGGCCATGAAGATGGTTCCAACAGTTTGAATAGTCTTGTTGTTCATATAATTATAATAAATCTGTTAATTATTGACCTATTTTCTAATCTCAAGAGCTGTTGTTTGAAATGTAAGGCAGACCTCTAATACAAATGTTACATACCAAGTTGTACAACTTTCCAATTCCAGTAGGCAGTCCCTCAAAGTTGAGATTATTTCCTAAAACAAAATGATAAATATGTACATGTACAGAATTTTAGGGCTATATATAAATTATATACTATTCAAATAAAAAGAAGCAAATTAAATTTACAAGTTGTTGTGTTAAAGGGGAAGTTTCACGGTTATACTCACTAAATTTCTAATTTCTGAAAATAACATTCTACGTTCCATATCAAAAAAATATATAATGAAACAACGTGTTTGAACGAAAACCCTTTGATTAAGCGGCTTTGATGAGGTTACATATAGATGCATTTGAGGGCTATTTTAATAATTTGATCTACGGACCAACACTTTCAAAATTTGCTTTGAACACAACACATTACTACAATCTGCTTCAATAACCTTCTAAAACAGGCTATCCAACCAATTGCAAATAATGTACTCATATTAGTCATTATTTCTACAACTTGTTCTTGCTGGATTTGGAGATATTATGTACGCATGCACTATTCCATGATACTGCCAAGTTAATTTGTGTTAGAATAATGTCCAGCAGTGTTCTTATCTCAACGTTTGAGGGGGTCACTACTTATAGAAGGATTGTTACTTTCTTGGGGGTAGGGGTGGTAGTTACTTTCAGAAATCCGCAGTGGACTCTGAAACTTACGTTACTTTCAGGGACTCGTTACTTTTGATTAGGGGGTTGACCACTACTATTGGGACTTTCGCTATTTAATGATCTTTCACAAATCGTCATAGTTTGGTAGTGTGATATCACGTGGGAGACATACAGCCTTGGGAAACATCCCTGAAATGACAATTTAACTGATCAAAGAAAATCAACTTAATCGCAAATATTGTTCAACCGTAACTACTAAAGCATGAAGATAGCCCGCGTATTTTAACGTTTTGAATACAGCGTAGTTTTATAATGCAATCATTTAATTACAACAAATATCAGCAGCCTTACAATTTAACAACTTAACTTACCATTAAGGAAGATTCTTTTCAGGCCAACCAGTTTGCATATTGCTGTCTGAATTCAAAAGGAAACAGTGGTTGCGAGTGCTAAGTAACTATTTGCACATACATATACCTACATGTAAGGGGTTTCATAGAGTTTTGGAGTGTGGACCATTTATACAGTCAATGTACATGAAACAAATAATACAGAAACGTTTCTATTTTCAACAATATGTAACTTCATGTCAAACATTCTTTACACACTAATTACTCCTTCCAAATCCAAGTCAAATCAACGTTTTAGGCTCATTGAACATTTCTGATATTATCCGGGAATTCTTCACCGTGACCAGTATGCGTCATTTAACATCAAAACATTTGGAAGGGGCTTCATTAGAGGGGGATAACTTATTAAAAGGTAAGTATTTTGGAGAAAAGCTTATTAGAGGAAATACAGTTTGAAGTTTTAAGTGTGCACCATTTCCCAACACTGTATAGTAATTTAAAGTTGTGATCGAATGCTCAACTGATAGTGTTTTCTACATGTAATTATAGACTATTCTTGGATCCTGTCCATTCAAATTGCAGAAGGCATTATACGATTTTATAGCTATTTAAGTACCTTCAGTTTGTGTATAAAACCGCATATTCCTTCAAATGTTTTTGAACTATGATTCAAAGGTAATCTTAGATGCAAGTATAAATTAATTATGTATTCCACCAAACGTGTGGTCAGTAAGATAACTACTGACTCAAAGCTTAAGTCACGTGACCAATATAACATAACTGGAATTATAAGAAACAATCAGAAGGTGTGAAAAGCAAAGTTAGTACTAAATGACTGTATAAGTTGAAAATATTGATTTACCACTCACTGGTAAAGAGGTAAGTTGATTCCTTGAGACATTCAAGGTCTCCAAATGACTCCACGTATCTAGAGAGGAAAATACATGAACTTGATTTCTTTCATCCAATCTGGGTTAGGGTTAGGGTGAAATGGGGGAATAATTGATATATTGCCTAACGAAGTTAGTGGCTATTTATTTATTTACCTGTACAGCCTACCCTTCAAAACAGAAGATTTGTGGCTGGGGTCAGCGGGGGAAAAAATTACACTATGGATTAACATGAAAAATAACTAGTTTACAGGACTGTGACTGATTAAAGAGACGGAATGTGCTAATAAGAACATTACTAACAAGCTATCATGGTTATCAGCTGCAATATAAACTGTATTTGCATAATCAAAATTATGGTCAAGGGTTTAAGTGCTGTAAGTTGTTTCATCACATTCTTGTATATGTGCAGGATTCATACACTTTCTGTATTACAAAATTCCATTACTTTTCCATGACTTTCCAGGACTGTTATTTTTACAAAAAACCATCAAATATCTTGAAAATTGATGATCATGAAGCAGTTTCCTATCAATCAAGAACACAATTCTCGTTGGTTCACATAAATGTCTGATTTTCCATGACTAAACTTGATTTTCTAGGATTCTGTGACTTTCCAGGATTTCCATGACCTGTACGAATCCTGACATGTATACAATTCAGACAAAAGGAAGGAAGTCATTTGAAATACTTTCTCCCAAGATGAGTTTGCATTGTAAGTTGTAGTTCAAAGCATCGAAGTTACTTCCAATTGAATGTGTACATATTCTACAATGTACATACGACACATGAAATCTTGTTTTCCTTTAATTGTAACTTAAATAAGTTAAGACGTCAGTAGGATAAATAAGGCTGCAAACCTATAAGACTTGAGAGTTCTGTGATGCAATTGTGACTCAAGTTGATTCTCTTCAAACTCGGAATCAGGTAAATGGGTTCAGGCACTGCAACAAGAATTCCAAGTACAATGTCAGTATCAAATAATCCTCTGGCAAATCAAATAAATTGGAAAGTAATAGAAAAGGTAAGACTTCGAATAGGTGAGTTCATCTATCTGATTTGATTGATTTATTTAGTTCACCACAATATAGATTTACAGTGTTTTCAAAAAAGAAGAAACAGAGTTGATTACAAGATAGATAGCAGTGAGTAACCCTAAAATGAAACCACTAGATTTATGATAGTTTAGGCTTCCTCTCTAGTTTACATTTACCTCTTGGTAAATCGTTGTATGAGAGATCAAGATCTGTTAGGTTCACAAGGCCCTCCAGCTTGTTGGGGATGTTGGTGATTGTTCTCTGTTAAAAGGAAGCAAGGTAACAATGGTTAGTAACGATGCTCATGCTGGTGCGATATTTTGCATGGCCAAAGACATCAGAACTATCAATCAGGTTCGTACAGAGCAATTACGTTATTCACGTTTAGTAACGATGCTCATGCTAGTACAATATTCTGCATGGCCAAAGACATCAGAACTATAAATCAGGTTCGTACAGAGCAATTACGTTATTCACGTTTAGTAAAGATGCTCATGCTAGTACAATATTCTGCATGGCCAAAGACATCAGAACTATAAATCAGGTTCGTACAGAGCAATTACG
>JANVCH010124508.1:0-13297 GCA_025505405.1 Epizoanthus rinbou | reverse complement strand
TATAAGAGATAAGAGATAAGAGATAAGAGATAAGAGATAAGGATATAAGAGATAAGAGATAAGAGATAAGAGATAAGGATATAAGAGATAAGAGATAAGATATAAGAGATAAGAGATAAGAGATAAGAGATAAGAGATAAGATATGAGATATAAGATATAAGGATATAAGAGATAAGAGATAAGAGATAAGAGATATAAGATATAAGGATATAAGAGATAAGAGATGAGAGATGAGAGATGAGAGATGAGAGATGAGATATAAGATATAAGGATATAAGAGATAAGAGATAAGAGATAAGAGATAAGAGATAAGAGATAAGAGATAAGATATAAGGATATAAGAGATAAGAGATAAGAGATAAGAGATAAGAGATAAGATAAGAAAAGATAATTTATCTAGTGTCGAGAAACATGGGGAGTGGTTACCCTGTCTCCTGAGCCAGAGGCTCATGTTAAAAATGTTCGACCCAACATTACTATAATTATTTACAAAAACTACTTTAAAATGTTAAATACTAAAAGTAGATATAACTAGTTATGATCAATAGCATTGTACATGTAAGTTTTCCTATGTTGACTTTATTGGTCATAAGTATATTTTGTAAGCATTGTTAGTTGTGAAGTACTGACAGCTAGTATATTGTTGTTTTTCTTGTCTAATTAAATAATTAGTTTCTGATTTTATTCCCTGTGTTTTATGTTGACAGTCCTACAATGACGTTAGAGCAAGACTGGAGCCTGTTATCATGGTATTGACGCATTTGTGGTGTTCCTTCTTTGTCCATTATTCCTGGGTTTTTTTGTTTTTTTAAATTTTGTTTTACATTAATACAGAGCATTCAAAATAATGGTAAAAACATACAGAAAAACAGATACACAATGAACACCTAAAAGGAAAACAAGTACCAGTTTCTGTTTCAACTGAATTTATTGTATTTAGAAGCCCACACACGTGAGGCAATTTTTCTTGCAAGCTGTGTTTTGAAATTATGTTGCAAGTTGCTACAAGGCTAGCCTGTAGGACAGGCGGTTCGCGGGATCGTTCGCTGTGGGATTCGTGCGGGAAAAATGGAAAGGAAAGAACCATGTACGGTTCTTTCCTTTCCATTTCAGGTTCTTTTCCCATTTTTTCCCACGCGAGTCTGCAACGAAACGAACCCGCGAACTGCCTGTCCTACAAGCTACTACAAGGCCTACAAGAGTTGCAAGCGTCATACACCTATCAGCAGTTTGCAGTTCTGCATTCCCATGAACATTGCCTTGCATGTTGCAAGAAAAATTGCCTCATGTAATGAACAACTTATAGTTTTAAAAAAATGAATGTGAATTGTTGTGGGTGGGGTGGAAATGAAATACATTGTAATGGATCAGGATCAGTACCAGCTGCATCTGAATTCTCAAGGGAAAAAGTACAGAACATAAGCTGTGCGTGTGTAAGGATTCTCTCGAATATAGTCACCCAGCCCTGTAAGCCCTTCTTCTTCTGTGTCTGGTCACTTTTAATTTCTGTTCTGGCAATGGCATTTAATTTTCTATCGTATTTCTTCTAACATTATCACTTGTTTGTTTCTATTTTATAACCAATAGGAACTGGAAAGACAAAAGGATGTGTTGGTCGTCTGCCACCAGGTACGTATCAAACGAGCTAGACAAAATCGGAAAAGAAAAAACATTTGTAGCTGAAAAATCTTCTTTGTGATTTGTGTTACCATTAGTATGCAATTTCATTGCAGTAGATAGTTCCTGATTCATCAAAGTATTATGTTTGCAGGTGGTGATGCGCTGTCTTATGGCATATTTCCTAGACTACGGCAGTGGTAAGCTTGGTTTTGTATTGTAAATGCTTTCCTTTCATTTTCATTCTTCTTTTCCTCCGCCTCTCCCTTTCATCTCGTTTCATCTCATCTCAAATCCTGTCTGCATATCTCCTATCTTCTCTTCTCCTTCTATATTACTCTACCCGCCATTTATCGTATTATATTTCTCATAATGTTAGTACTGTTTTTTGTCATTTTGTTTCCCCTGTTCTGCTGCTGTTGTTGTTGCTGTTGTTATTATTATTATTATTATTTTTGTTGTTTTAAGATTGTAGTGCGCATTTGAATATTTGTATGGAAAAAGGGCAATATAAGCTATTAAATTGTTATTATTATTATTATTATTATTATTATTATTATTATTATTGTTGTCAGAATGGTCATCTTTTATTTTCTTTATAGATCAGGTAGCGAACCTTAGAATTCCGCTGCACACAGTCTTCAAACTCACGCCAATTGCGTACGGTAAGGAAATTAAAGTAAAGAACTTAAAGAATATCCCGAGTAAGAAACAAGAAGATGGGTACGGTCCATAACCTGGGTTACAAGTCTGTATAGAGCATATTTCGTATGACTGTTGCTACAATCACTGAGCATGAATCAGTAACTACACATACATGTATACCCACACCGGTCACAGAATAAATATGTTGTGTTGCTGTTGAGTGGATCTCTATATAGTTGAGTTGACCAGTGATGCTGTAGGCTCACGCAGACGTGACAGTCTGGGTGATTGAATGACAATGATAGACAAGTGACACGTTGTGTTGCTACTGAATGGGTATCCAAAAAATCAACCAGTAACGCTAGTGGTTCACACTGACTTACGTGACAGCCAGTGTCAACAGCGGCAGTGACAGTGCACTGACTTGCATTTGATTTGTCAGTACGGTACCAAAAAAAACCGTTGAACTTGCAAGCGTAATTTTTGTTAGCAAAATTGACAATACCATGTACTATATACTATGCGGTTTTCGTTGGCGACGGTCATGCAAACTTCGCCCTAAATATTACTTGTAGCGGCAGTAGCAATGGTAATAGCAATAGAAATTGAAATAGCTATAGCAATTATTAACAATTATTATACAACTGAGTCTGTAGAGTCCAGATAACCACAAGAGAGAGACTGGATCGAATAAAAATATCCCACTATGTTCGTACCAGGTTCGTACTGTAGGTTGGTTATTTGTATCCCAATACACTCTTTCTTTTTCAGAAAATATACTTTATAAGAATATCGAGGCTGAAATTGGCGAAATTATAAGGATATTGTAAGAATATACCCGAGGCTGAGATTTTGTTAAGAATCATATTTTTGCGTATTGAAAATCTGTCAAATACAATAAAATCACATGGTTTTAACTAAACCATTAAAAGCTATGGTAAATTCTTCCTTAACGGCAAAACTAGCCAATAAAACGATAAAAAAAACAGCACTAGCCGTACGTTCGATATAATGACAGTTCGATAAACGGTAATATAACATGATACAGATCTAGACACTAAGTAGCTGTATTTAATACCTCGATACACTGTAAAACGGAAATACTAGACTCCATAATCTAAGAATATTCACAAGAATATTTTCAACCTAAAATCGGCAGAAAAATAAGAGTATCCAGCCTGGGCCTGAAAAACAATAGTTTTGTGTAGTAGGAAGTATAAAGTAGCAAACTCAATTAAAGGATTCTGTGGTTTGGAACATCCAAAATGCAGTTGTATAATAAATCGCTTATTGAACAGTATAGTGTGTAGTATGGCTGGGTATTTTTACTCATCATTTGTATTTTGACTGGTAAAAATATCCAACCATACTACACACTATACTGTTCAATAAGATATATTTATTGGACGAAGTTGAGCAAAATATCGTGACTTTGTTAGTGGAAAGCAATCGAATATTTGCTGATTCTGAAGGCTGAGGCAATAAAATATTTGATCTGCAAGACAGTGACAAAATCACACTCTCCACAATAATGTGTATAATTCTCGTGCTATACACTGTCCACAATACTGGCTATAATTCCCGTGCTATACACTGTCGACAATACTCTGTATAATTCCCGTGCTATACACTGTCCACAATACTCTATATAATTCCCGTGCGATAATGTACTGCACAAAGTAACTTGCATCGTATGTTCACTTCTGAGTTTATTGCATTTCATCACATTGCGAAAGACCATTTCTGCAGTACACTCCAGTTCCTGAGAATAATGTTATCAAACTGAGGATATAGGGAAAAGCTACAGAAAATATATATATATATAAAATGTTTTTGTTCTTTGAAATTGGAGCATATCTCTGAAAGAGACTTTTAAGGCCACACTGATTGCAGTGTTGCACTGTGAAGTGTCTGCATTGAAAAAGACCATTTCATTAATTTGGTGAACATTAATCAGAGTGCACTTTAGTGACAGTAATTCAAAATAAATTATAGATGAAGAACGTCACCGCAGAAGAACCCGCAGTCTTGATAGTATTGATGCTGAAGATGAAGACATTAGACAAGTTCAGCGCAAAAAAAGAAAGCACAAAAGTGAAGAGTCCCCAGCAAAGGACAGTCGTAAAGAAGGAAAGGTGAAGAAAAGACACAGAAGTGAAAGCACTGAAGGTAAAATCATGTTCACTTGGTGTTTTATATTTGTTTTGTCACTCCTTGATTAATAACCTTTTCTTCTGAAATTCGGATTACAGAAAATAGATTGTTGCAGAAATAAATTTAAAAAATGTTAAGCAATCCAGGGGCACTGGAGCACTTTTTGATTGATCTTGAAAAATATTGATTCTCAATTTAACTGGATGAGATTGTAATCTCAAGTTAATTAAGGAATACCGGAGAAATTCCCCTAGGAATATATTTTGAAATTTGGCTCTACTTCTGGAATTATTGGGTTCATCTAAGGGTGCTTCCCATTTGTCAGTCCTGCCAGTCTGGTAGAATATCTGACTATTGTCAATAGAAAGATCAAAGTACATGCAATCATTTTTTATTTTTATTTACCATATTGGTCTAGAGTCATTGAATTTGAGTATTACAGACCATAAGGTGAGTGGCGGAATGGACTGCTTGTTTGAAGATTGATCACCAAAAGTGATCAGATCCTTGCCCTCTGGTCGCCTGACACAGGAGAAGTGAGTGCTGCTAATCCCAGAGCAGGGTCAGTCTGGTTAAAACTAGTCCCAATAGTTGAGCTAGCCAGACCTGACAAGTTGCAAGCACCCTTAAACTGTGAAGTTAGTAGGTAGTTAGTTCAAGACTTAAATTTGTTGATCAACAAAGTAGGCTTCAAAATTTGCAGTTGTGGGCACTCCTATATAATTATGTACATGTGATGCAGTCTCCTCTACCTGGAAACCAACATATTATAATTGTACATGTACATATAATATACAGAAGATTGTTGGATATTGTGCTATGGCCGTGGTGGATTGTTGGGTTGGATCTGAACTGAAGATAAATCCTCATTTAAATTGAGGGGGGTAGAATATGAATATTGCTTTCTACCTTTCTTCAGGGTATCATTATTCATTGGTTTAGTTGACTGTCTTGTACTTTTAACATCAATACCTTTCAGCTTGGAAAAATAAACTTTCTATTCACAGTAAAACACTTCAGGGGTGTGTGTGTTGTCTTTCAGAGGTCCTTACACTTTGAAAACAATTTGGAAATCAAATATCAGGTTTAGAGATTGTTTTAGGAAATGTTCTCATTTCATTTAATGGTTAATACTTGCTCTGAGTGTGTTCATGAATCATTGCTCAATTTTGGCTCTATTCATATTATCACACACATATACCTGCCAAACATCCTGATGTAATTTAATACCGGAATTATCCCAATTTTAAAGTTTCCAGACTGCCGAAATTTGTAACATTCTGATTTCCATGCAAAGAATAAAAAGAAGGACACAGGGAAAATGAGAAAAAAGAGGGAAAAAGGGAAAAATATGCCAGCTCTTTAATGTCCCGATTTTAGGCTTTACAATGTTGGCAGAACTTTATGACTGTATCCAGTGCTTATCCATTAATCTTGGATTCAAAAGTTCTGTTCTCTGTGTTAATTTTGTTGTAGAAGCCGAGGAAGAGGACGAGACTGGGAGAATCCACAAACAGAGGCTACACAGAAAACATGAAATAAGTCCCTCGATCATAACCAGGCCCCACAGTACTGCTCAGGACAGTGGCGGCTGGAGAGACTGGGGAGAGGAAGTGGACTCACCTGCTGATGAAAGTGGACTAGACTGGGAGCAACAGGGAGAGCTAGATTTTGAGAAGCAACTGGAATTGGAAAAACGAAGGCTACACTTGAAGCGACAACTGGCCCTGATGGACCAAGAGGATGCTGCCAATGAGGAGAACCCAGACATGAGCCATTCCCGTGACGATGAGCATGAGAGACATGTTCCCATTGTACACAGTCGTCTTCATCCAGCACCATCAAAATCTCCAGTTGATGAATCTACACAACCGCTTGCCCAGCCTGTAAAAGTCAAAAAGAAGAAAAAATCTGATCAGAAGGTTAAGAAGTCAAAGAAAGTGAAAGCATCACAAAGTGAAAAAGAAAGCCACAAAGCAAAGACAGTTCAGGTTAAACTTGAGGAGGCAAGAATTCATGTGGAAGTCCAGTCAAGAGAAAGAACTCGAAAGATTTCAAGCTCTGGATCAGAGGCTCCCCATGTTAGAGGTGGATTTACTCCACCAGTGCACTCACTTGATGATCGCGATTCAGATCTGGAACACAAAGCTCACGGTTATGAACACAAGAAAGATGTAAAGTTGAGGGCTCAGCAAGTAACTGAAACTCCAGATGATTCACGATACCTTACACCACCACCACCAGAAAATACTCCAGTTCAATCAAAGCCCCGCACACCGTCGGATCAACCATCAAGACTGCAAAAGAAACACAGTCCTGGGGAGCAACGTAAAGTAAGGACAGAAAAGCCTGTGAAACGTAGGGTTGCTGTTTCATTGCCAGAAGGTCAGCATTATGAAGGCGATGCCCGGTTGCAGAGAACCTCGGAGCCATCAGATGATATTCCATTGTCACATCATCAGTCATATTCACCGCCATATGATTCAAACTATGATAGCAAGGGGGGCATTTCTCATGGTGGTGATAATGACCGAAGACACAGGGGGCCCAGATCTCAGAGTCCATTGGAGAGGCAAAGGGTTCTTCAAGATGCAAAGCATCGACAAGAACCAAGAGGAATAAGACTTGAAGATGAGCAATTGAGAAGACAGGGGGGACCAAAAGTGCGCATTACAAGAACACCAAGAACACCATCACCTAGTAATATTCCTCAGGAGTTCTCTGATGAGCGGTATCAAAGGGAGAGAGGGACTAGACATGAACGGGTACAAAGTCCGCCAGGAAGTGATCGGCATGGCAACTGGAAATCTGGTGATAAACCTCTTAGAGGAAGGATGTCAGAAGAACAACAAGCATCAGCTTCAGTTGCTATGCGACAGCGTGAGCCACAACAGCGGCATCGTCAACAAAGTCCTCCATCTGATAATGAACCCTACCATCAACCACCTGCCCGCTCAAGACCAAAGGTATGAGTCAGTTTATATATTATATTATTACTACAAAGTGTCGTAATATTTTGGGCTCAAATCTGCCAAATGGGGCTTTTTTTTGGGGGGGGGGCAACTTGATTTTGCAAAATGTTTTATCTATTTTTTTATACATTGTCTTTATAAGAAGCAAAGAGGAGCCAGAGCCAATATAAATTCCATTCTCAAAATAATTTTCACAACAGAAACATTCTCTCAAATCAGCAAATGTTTGTTTTTTAAAAATCCAAAACTATATTGAAAATCCAAAATGAAATTAAAAATCAAAGAAAATAATACATTCAAATCCAAATACATTTTTGAAAATCAGAAACATTTTTCTCAAATCTGCAAAATAACAATTAAAATACTTTCCAAATCCAACTTTTCCCCGTCAAATCCAAAAATTAATTCAGATTCTAAAAACCATTTTGAAAATTCACATTTATGACTATTTCAATCCAGAAATATTTTTTCACTTGGACTTGGTGCCCAAAAAAGCTAAGAGTCAGAGGTTTCCTGCTATTTGCATCCTTCACAAGCATAATTCTGCTTTTGATACATGTACAGTACCAGTACTTTGATGCCACGGCAGGGCATGCCGACATGATGAGCCATTTAGATGTGATAGTATCAGTAGTGTGCACAAGGCCATTTGAGATTTGTTTGGATTTCCGATTTATTTATGGGAGTGGCCCTTCTTAACTTTTGTATCTTGTATTCACAAATAATGGATAGTGATTTATATTCACTGTAACACTTTTAAAACATTACTTTCTTCAAGACCAATCATTAATGTTTGAACACTCCGGTTTTTGACTGAGTTGCCATGGATACTTTTCTATAATTATTATTAATAATGAAGTTACATTTTGATTTTCTTTGTTCGTTAAAAGGTTTATTCTGAAAGAGAAGCAAAAGCAGCTGAAAGAGAGGACCGAACTCGAGCACGGGAGAACACTAACAAGTTTGAAGAGAGAGATCACTCCTTTGATACTCGTGAAAATCGAGTTCGGGTCCAGAAGAGGGAGGAAACACTTCCAAGGTCACGAGGTCGAGAAGAACCTGTTGCCCCAGAGTATCAAAGGACACGTCCTAGGAGTGAGCGTGGAAACCGTTCTGAGGATTTCCCAAGAGGACGGGGACTGCAATCTGAAGGTGATGATTATCAGCGAGGAGGACAATCTGTCGACAGAGCTGAAGTTAGCACCAGAGACCAGCTGGAGGGGGAACAAGATGAAATATATCCCAAGGTTCAAGTTCAGGAAGGTCGTACTCGAGAAAACAAGGAGGAGAACTTTTCAAGAAGGCAACGTGAGTAAGACTAAAATAAATTAGTAGGACTGGTGATAAGGAGAACATTGCAGATTTCAAAGGGCCCATCAAACTGGTCACCCTTAAAAAACGATAAAAAACCAAACTGGTCACCCTTAAAAAACAATAAAAAACCAAACTGGTCACCTTAGGGTTTTCTGCCATGTCGGACAGCGATGTTAAGCTGTTGGTCTAGTCTGTTCTCTAGTCTAGTCTAGTCTCTCGACATTCTATTGGGGACTTGAAAGAACCCACACACTAGGCTAATGCTGGTCTTGTCAAGACAGTTATTGTTGTGAACAACGTTCAGCAGTCTGGCTAAGACCCTCAAGTACTGAAATTTGTTCTTGATGTGAAACAGCTAGCTAAAAGCCCTGATCTGCAAATTTTCTTTCTGATAGTTGAAGAACGTTTTATGTACAAGTTTTTGGTTTAATTGTTTTACATGCAGTTTTCATTGCTCATATTTACAATTTATGTATCAATGCATTATGTAGAACAAATAATAATAATAATAATAATAATAATAATAATAATAACAACAAATAATATAAATAATGGTTTCATAAAACATTTAAAAGGTAAAATTTGTTATAACGAAATACCTTGTACATTTTTTATGATACTTGTTATGGTGAATCAGTCTATTTTAAATAATGGTTTATTTATAGAGTGCCTTTTCACAGAAGCCAAAATGCTCTTTTCAAGACAATTCCTAAACTAAGTTGTTTAGTAAATTGCCGTACAAGGAAGATAAATTACACAAAATAAGGTACAAACAATTTTAAATCTACTCAGTCAAAAAATAGTGTTTGACGATAACTTTTTGCAGGTCGTTCTGGTGATGAACAGGATGATACCCGTGCGAAGGCACAGGCACGTGATAACTCCAGAAGACGACCCCCGAGAGAACAGGGAGGTCGTGATGAATACAGGCAAAGGGAACAACAACAAGAAGTAGATGATTATCCTCCTCCCCCACCCCCCAGGGGACGTCCACGACAAGACCATGAGGAAGAGAGTGTGAGAGGAAGGAATCGTCAAGAAAACCAGATGGAAGAGAATAGGAGAATGGACAGAGATTATAGTCAACGAACTCCTCAGGGGGAGGGGGAGAGGCCTTGGGAAGGAGGGCGAGGTCGGCGAGATGATCAGCATGGAGATGGGAGGCAGAGAACAGACATTGAGGAGAGAGAGTAAGGGCAGACATTACAAGGAACATTATTTTGTGTTTTGTTTCAATTGTTGCATTGGTGTTGATAGAAGCAGTAGTTGGGACTGAACTGGTTGCCATATGTTCCTGCTGTTTCCTAAATCATCTTTTACAAATTGGGCTTTTAAAGTTTCAGGGTTTTGGAATATAATTTTAGGGTTGGCAGGGAAAAACATGGAATTTTGAAAATTAGCAAAGGTCGTGGAATTGTTTTTAGGAAAGTGAAAAATGAAGAAGTGAAAGAAAACATGGAGAGATGAAGGAAAAGAAAGTGGAAAATTACCTGTCTAATATGTAATATAATACTAGTGTATGTTGACTGTCCCAGTCTCCAGGGATGTTGAGCCTCTTTTTATTTCTTAGTTTCATATGACAAACTTGTACTAAAAATTGGCATCTGAAGGTATAAAAGGTGGCTTAATGGGAGTTTGGAGACCAATTGAAAATATGTTGTCTCTTGGTGTGCAATTTTTGTAATTGGTCATGGAATAATTTTGTAGTTTTGATATTTAAGATCTATAGCAAACCTGTAAGAAATTCGTATTTTTACTAAAGAGACTTATTTCCTAAATCCTTTATGTAGTCATAGTCGTGAAAGGCCAGGGGATCGAATGAGAGATGGCCGACCTTCTGGTCCAGACAACTACAGACAAAGCTCCCCTTCCCCTCAGGGGATGCCAAAGCAAACTCCACCGGGGATGCAAAGGGGCCGATCACCACCTCATCGACGAAGTTTTTCTCCACATCGAAGAGACGATGGATTCAGACAAGGCCCTCCACGTGAACAGGGCCGTCAAAGAGGAGGACCAGGATCTGGTCCCAGGGGGCCAGGTAGAGGGGGATATCAAGCGCCATATGATAATCGAACTAGTCGACCAGGTGACAACAGGAGGAGGACCTTCTCTCCTCCACAGAGACAGTTTCAGGAAAGGGGAAGGAACATGCAGAGAATGAGGGATCCCCCGCCAGGCGGCAGAGGTTTGTAACCTATGACATTATGTTTATTAGAACATGGGTGTGAAGCTTAGCCCCAAACACATGCCCCAAATAGGAGGATTTGAAATGACGTCCTTGTTTACATTTTGCTTCATTAACATAAATCCAATTTCAAGCTTCAGACAAACGAAGTCCATGGATCGAACGAGTATGTAACAGTTAGTAGTCACCGTAAAATTTGGACACCAAATGGTGAGTAGGTTTTCAGGAATGACTCTCTGAAAACGTCAAAATTTACAGTAAATATATGGCCAGGAGGCAACTCTTGTACCCATCCATACATTCTCTGTAAATTTTGAAGATTTTACATGTCCATTCCACAAAAAGTATTCAGGATATCTCACTCAAATTTTCGGTGACTACTAACTGTGACATGCTCGTTCGATCCACGGACTTCGTTTGTCTGAAAGTCGAAGTTGGGTTTATGCTAATGAAGCAGAATGTAAACAATGACGTCACTGAAATCCTCCTGTATATGCTCTGGTGTCTCGAACTGATCTTTTGAATTTTGCATTTACAACAATTTGGTCAATTTGGTTCTTGTGAAGTCCATCGGGTGAGGTCCACGTATATTTATGGATATCTCTATGCGGGAATATGGTTGAAGTTATTGCTAAATTGTTCAGAGCGCAGAAGTCTTTTGCTGTTATCAGTTCTTTCTCCTCGTAGTGCATCATGTTTTCCCACGATACCTTCTTCCCCATGATGCAGACTACCTATTATTTTTTGCTTTCCAATCGCCTGTTACAACTAACATGTCATGTGTTGGGACTTTGTCAATCACTGTTTGGAACTGCTCATAAAATTCGTCTTTTGCCTCTGGTTCGGCATCGTTAGTTGGAACATACACAAGTTTGCACACACATTGATTTAATATACTTTGAGTTTAATCTTGCAGTTATTATTCGGTCAGATACTGGTTTCCACTCTGATAGGCATTCTGCAGTGAACATTATCGTCTCTTCATACACTGTACATTTATTTATAAAATAATGTTCATGCTGTAAGTCTTGAAAAAAAGCATCCTCGGAGACCCAGGGGCAGATCGTCGGGCGGTCGGAAAAGCAAGGCGCGAAAGAGAGGGGTTAGGAAAAGTAGAAAAAGGAAAAAGAGCCCCAGGGGACAGAGTCTTACAGAACTAGTTCCATGCGCGCCAGGGAGTACTTGTTTCTGATTTGCCGCATTTAATTACCTAATTAAATGCGGGCAATCAACGAGCAGGGATTTAATAGGTACCAGGTCATCACCCAGCTACCGTCCCCACACCGATGGTAATTGATGCAAACAACATGTGTTGACGTCGGCTTCGCAGCCTGTCAGTTGTGCGAATGATTGAAACCATGAGCAGTTCAAAATGTAAACAGTTTGATGGCAAAGCTCTGACAACAGCCTATGAAGATCTTCCCGAACGTGAAGCAGTTAAAACTGGAGCAGAAATTGATCATTGAGCATGTCGTTCAAGGACGCGATGTTTTTGGCGAGCTGCCGATGGACTTCGGTAAAAGCTTGACATATCAGATTTTAATTGCAGTTTTCAAGGAACTGACTGACTTTCCTACAACTCCTTTGGTCGTGGTTGTCTCGCCATTGTCAATTGTTATTGCCATCTCTAATTAATGAAAGACCAGGTTTCCTTTCTAAAGGCGATCGGATGATGTATGGACAGCAATAATGATAAGCGAATCTTGGAAGGGAAGCGTCAGATGGATTTATTTTTGGTAGCCCTGAACAGTTGGTTGGAAATGAGAATAATAAGTTCAGATCGATGTTTTCCCTGCCATACTACAGAAAGAATACCGTAGCCCTTGTATAATTACATGTGATGGATGTGATGAAGTGCACACGGTTGTTCATCATTTTAAAACTATAAACAAATGACTCCTCTATGATTAATCAAGCTAAATAAACTTAGCGATTAAAGCAACCTTTAACAAATACAGAAACACTCCTTCTGACTTCTATTGCAAGCCCTTTTGACCTCGACCTCACACTTTCCCTCGAAATATTTAGACACATTGTTTTTGTCTGCCATCATTTATTTAACTAACTTTACGCTTGAACGAGGAAAGAAGACAGCCTAATTACTTTTCATTATGCCTTGTTTACAATAAAAAATCCTGAAATTATACACATGTATAATCTAATTAAGTCGCCACAGAACTAGTTATTTAAGACTGTGACCCCAGGGGCTTTTATTTTTTCTTCCCCTCTTCCTTCCCTCTCTTTTGCACCTCGCTTTTCCGCCTGCCCGACGATCTGCCCCTGGGTCTCCGAGGATGGAAAAAAAGAAGGTTGATTAAGTCTATGTAAGTCTCTATAAAGAAGGTTGCAGAATGATTAAATTATTAATTATTGTATATAATTTTATTTACAGTACATTTATATCAGTTT
>JANVCH010124397.1:0-13303 GCA_025505405.1 Epizoanthus rinbou | reverse complement strand
CCGCGCATTCAGACAGAAAAACGGTTGGGCTGGTGTCATCTCGTCTGTCGGAACGTGCGGCTTTATTTGAAATGCACATGATTCGCGGCAGTCTAAATCCAATTCCAGACAGAGAATAAAATGAAAACGGTGGTAAGATTACTTACGATTTGGTGATTTCCAGTCACCTAGTGTTGCGTCTTTCTTGCTTATCGTCCAATCCTCGTCACCTTCCCATTCACATCTATCGGTGTCAAAGAAGCAGCCCGGAGTTCCTATTGAATATAATATAATAATCAAAAACGCGCATTAAGAATTCTTATTATTGTTATTTATTTTATTTAGAATTCAAGGATGTTCATCAGCAAAAAAAGTGCAGTCTATCAAATTTATCTAAAGATAATATGTAAAATATGATAATATGTAAGTATAACGTATCGGGGATATTCTGTATCTATAAATCTATTCCTCTCTTCTTTCTTTTAAATTTAAAACATTGTAGGTACTACGACTTACTGTGCAAACTAAAATACTGACTGCTCTAAAACTGCTTCATGATCACTCAACATCAGCAAATACAAAAGAAGAATTCCGAAAGGAAACGTAAGGAAGGTGGTAAAGTCTTTTGACTCGGTGTCAAATGTCAATTTTCCATGTAATTCCACATACAATTTGTTAACAACTAACACTTCCTTGGGTGGGGGCTCCACCTATAAACATTTATTAACAAAAAATCGTGATTCGCAGCTGCAGAATCCGAATCATTGTCTTCTACAAAAATACGTCTGAACAAAGGGGTTTATACAATGCATTACGATAAGTGTTAAAATAACCAGAATAAAATATTTCTTATTAAAATAAAGTGCCTTCAATTTGTTAACAGATTTCGAGTTTACCTTGTCTTTTCACCGCAGGACAGTCGCTATCAAACACGATGACATCATCTATCGCAACATCTCCTTTATATCCGTTTCCAACAACTCCTTCTATCACAAACTAATAAAATATTAAACAACGTTACTATCATATCTAGGTAAAACATTGTTCGGAAATAGGAAGTTAGGAGAGAGGAGGAGAAATAAGACCTGAGAAGGGATGCTAGGGGATTTGAAATCAAAGAAAGTAATCAGCCTGTTTGCAATTCAACGCACCATTTGTTTTATACTAGCTAAACATACGACATGCGTGTGTGGATTTATCTCTCGGTATAACGTCTGAAGAAGTATTTGTTTTCTGAAGATACTCCGGTAAGCAATTACAAATTCAACCCCTATGTGCATGGTTGTATGGCTTCGTATAACGCGCAATGAAGTCTTTTAATCTGAAGATACTATGCTACACCAATGGGCGTGGTCCTTTGTCTTAGTAGATGGATAGATAGACAGATCGATCAATCAATCGATCGAGCTATGAATACATACATACATACACACACACATACATACGTACATACGTACATGCGTACATGCGTACATACGTACATACGTACATACGTACATACGTACATACGTACATACGTACACACACACACACATACATACATACATACACACACAGACATACATACATACGTACATACACACATACATACATACATACATACATACACACATTAAGCCGATCTGAGCATGAAAGCTGCGGGGGAAGTGAGTGCATTTGAATGAATGTTCAGTGGATGTCAGAAGTTCATACATACATATACATACATACATACATACACATACACACATACATACATACATACATATATGCATACATACATTTATCCCATGCCATGAAAACTACAACGAATCAGAAGGCTGGAAAGCCGTTGCATATTCTGCGATATGCAACGGGTATTATATTCCACTCTACTTTCCCGCCATGACGTGCGCGCGCGAGCTAACTTCCCGCCAAATGATGTGTACGTGTGTGCATACCGTACGCCGCTCAATCTACAATTTTCCTTCAAAGTTCAATAGAGCAAACATCCAGATGGAACAAGTAGACAAAGAGCTCCTAAATTGTTAATTCAAATGGAGTTTTTGCAGTCGAAGAATACTGATAGACGTGGCAGAGAGCAACAATTTATGATGAACACGAACAGAGCATCATAACCCAAGAACCGTGCAGAAAACAAACATGGATGTGAAAAGGTTCCTCAGGTTTCTCCAAGACGAACCGTATTCAGAGAAACGAAGTTTATGTGAGCTTTCGCCTGCAGAATTTGACGAATTCCTTTCCCATTTTCTATCAGATATTTGCGAGTCAAATGGAGAGGAATACGAACAAGATTCACTGAAAAGTTTCCGAAATTCTATCGACCGTTATCTGCAGGAACAAGACTCTACAAATACTCGCTGATTGAGAGTCGTGAGTTTTCAAAGCACAGAAACTGAGAAAGATTCTAAAGGCAAAGATAAAGGAACTCAAAGGTAAAGAAAAAGATAGAAAGACAAATGCCGCTTTTATTTGCTTTTATTTAGATTGTGTTAAAAAGCGAAACTATTGATTTATTTAACTTCATATTTTTAGTTGTATTTCAGACTTCAAACTTGAGTATTAAATTATTGCTATAATAACAAATCATGGCCATAATAACAAATCATTGTTTTTCACTTGAGGCATGGGATAAAGTAGTTATGCTATGCTCTCTCGTGGGATACCGTGGAACATGCCACTTCAGTGTCACTTGTATTTTCTTCGTATACAAACTCGCCTAGTATAGGCCTACTCCGGGTTCTTAAGTCGCCGCGACTTAAGGCGACTTAAGGAAAATCGATCGGGTAAAGCAATGCGACTTTAGGCGACTTAAGGCGACTTAAGAAAAAAGCAATGCAACTTTAGGCGACTTAAGGCGAATTAAGTTATAATTGTCGAAAAACATAATGCGACTTAGTGCGACTTGAGGACCCGGAGTAGGCCTTCGCCTAAAGGCTCGTGTGTATACGGAAAATACAAGTGACGCGTGGCATATTCCATGGTATCCCACTCGAAAGCGTTGCATAACTAGTATTTATTGGAATATTCACTGATGTAAACAGTATTGTTTTCAAAGTGTCAATAAATAAGATGTTGTTGTTAGTATTTGTTTATTTTATTTTTGGCACCAGTAGTCTGACCAAATCACTAAGCATACAATTCATACTGTATACGTACATTGAAAGTACGATAATGACGATGTTTCAATTCAGTGCACACGATTTATATAATTATTAACTTGGTGGTTAGCAGTTTCTCGTTCAGACTGGCTTAAAATTTGATTTGGCTTCCAGTAACTCAGCACATTGCAGACAGTCACCCATTTCAGTTGCTTAGCAACTTACTTTTGCAATCCCACCAGCTAACAGGTACCAGTACTATGACAGAACGTGTTTGAAAATATTTGTTCTTGGAAACAAAAAGGCCGGAGTGATTATTTGTTTTCACAAACAACAAGAACAATTTATCACTTTACTCGCCAGACCGTTACAAATTGTAGCTGCAATGAGTTATTAAGCTGTGTTTTAAATTGTTTTTGAAATGATTTACCGATCATTATTATTAAGGATTGCTCTAGCGTGATCTCCTCGCTGGCAGGAGTCCTGAGTCTGCGATATAATGTCTACTGGGAATTATTCCGTTATCAACGATGAAACTGACAGCTCAGAAAATAGAAACTGGCAAGGTAAGCAGAAGCAGTTAGGAATATATCGCTTATTGTTTGACGTTATTTTGAGGCTAGGTGATAACAATCTAGCTGTTGCTGATATTTTCGGGGACGAAACTTGAAGCGAACATCCAGCGATAGAATATTCAGTTTGCTGCTGTTGCCATGCTGAGAATAGCAGGTATCCAGACCTTTCGCAACTCGGCGAAATAAGTACATGGAAATCTGTAAGAGGGTAATATATGCATAACAACGTACTGTCTGTTACATTTAAGGGAGCTCTAGGGGCCTTATATCCTGGGGTCGGGGCCTATACCAGATGGGAACAAACAGTTTGGAATAGGTAAATAGAAAGAGATTGTAATGATCACTATCTATAAAATAGTTTATAACTCCATTGTAATGAAGATGCAACTGGTGCAAGAACAAGTTTAGGTATAGGAAAAAATCCAACCAGAATTTAATGATGTTTCTCGTGCAATAGAGTTAACAGGGTGCTATTGGATATCAGTTGTACATGTGACTGATTTCTGTAATATATAAATACAGTAAAGGGGTCAAGGCGCGCCGGAAGGGGAAGGTTGTTTCTTTAACGTTATATGGCCACTTGGCGACGTTTGGTGACCCAGTTCACTGCCTGAGCAACAGCAGGAACCAGCGGGTTGTTCCGACTATTTGTGTCCGATTGGGAAAAATACGAAATACAAATGAAAAAGGAAAAAAACGTAAGAAAATCAAAGCAGGTATTTGTAGGTAGACGCGAGCGCGCGCTCAAATTGTGTGCAGATCGCCACGTGCCCCGTGCCCAGCAGTTTGGTGCCTGAAAAGTACAAGTTTCTTACCTCGGGCACGTGCTCAAATGTGTAAAGGCCCGTTCAAACGGATCCAACATGTTGGTCCAACACCATCCAATATTGTTGGAAAAGCAAAGAAAATTGCAGCCAAAATGTGTACGAAAAAGAATTATTCGCAACAAAATTATTCTTGCACCCCCACCCCACGATATCAAATTGTCCGTCCTTAAATTAAGCTTGTATCGGCTTGACGATATTTAACGAGGGAATGTTATAACAAAACAGTTGTAATCTTGGTTTTTAAATGAGTTCTTACGTCTTGTTTAAGATGAAGATTGCACGTATACCGTGGAGGAAGCGATTGACAAGGTCGGATACGGTGTCTTTCAACTGAAGCTTGTGGGCATAATTGGACTCGCTTGGGTTTGTGCTTTTATAAAAAAATCTTGTTTCGACCTATTGCCAGGTTTTTGTGCTTACTAGATGTATTTTACATCAATAAACCTCTGTATATTCAACAGATAGCGGATTCGATGGAAGTCACCATCCTCGCCATTCTTGCGCCCGCCATACGATGCGAATGGAATCTTGCATCATGGGAAGAAGCCCTTATTACAACGGTACTGTACGCACCAATTTACAACGGAACTGTAACTGCCAATTTACTACCCTTCCCAACGTCTTCCAATCTGTTATAGTGTCTTTTTCATTTCTTAAATATACAATTACGACATTGTGTAGTTGTTTCGCTTTTGCGCGATTTCCTTGGCGTTCATCTCTAACCAAAAATTCTCCTTTTTCTTTGTTATAGGTAGTGTTTGCAGGAATGACTTGCAGTACGTGGTTTTGGGGCTATATATCCGACAGGTTTGGGAGGAAAAAGGTACAGAAAACTGCTATCAGCTTTAACATTTCGTACTGTATTTCCCCAATCTCACTTGTGTTTAGGTATGAATCCCAAGGAATAACATCGTCTTGATTTTCTACCCATTACTGTTGCCAGTTTACTGTACTTACGGTGTTTTCCCATTCATCTTTTTATTGTTACATAGCAATAACCATATTTTACCATATTGTACCCTCTTAATGGCAGGATTAAATTCGATGTATCACGGTTTGCTATTCATCTTCTGCCGACAGGAGGTTGTGAGCTGTACAATTGTGGTGTTTATTGCCGGATTTCTCAGCACGTTCTCCCCGAGTTACTACTGGATAATGTTCTTTCGAGGAGCAGTGGGAGTCGGGATGGGAGGAGTAGCACAGTGGTATAAACACGAACTTCATTCTGATATATTTGGTTATTCTCTCTTCTCTTCTACATTTTCATTTCTATCCATCCTTTTGTCCACTTTAAGCATTAGAATTACAAGTTACCTATGTTAAGTTGCAATTCCACGGTTGACCGATTTGTTAGAATTTCTTTCAAATTGTACAAGTAATACTGGAAGAAAAAGTCGGGGGTATTGATCATTTACTGACGAAAATGTGGATAAAAGATGTTTTTGGTAAATAAAATATTAATTTATTGAGTTATAAAATAGACAGGCAACACCTTCTCTCATATTCGGGGAGTGTACAGCTTGGGTCCTTAATAGTCTACATAATTTGTTGTGTTTACCTGTATTATTTTCCTGCTTTCCTTATATTTTTGACCATAACTCGGTGTTCTTAGAGGAAGGTTCGTTGATAGTTGTTGTTGCCGACTCGTCGAGTAAGACTGTACAAAAGTTGAGCTCCTTCGGCCAACAAGAATCCCAGGGCTGTTTCTCTTTGTCTGGCCAGCCCGACAGATCAGGTTCTGGCTTGAAGGTCAGTCATGGCGAGCGCGCGCATTTTCCCCTCCAAAACTCGGAACCAAATTCCCGCGCCCTTTCCGTGCGTAACGGGAGAACTGATCTAGTCTGGCCAGAACCAGTTCTAATATGATAGTTGTCGCTCCATTTGAGAACTGACTGATCCGACTGGTCACAGCCGACAAATGGAAATCGCCCTCAGATGCAACTGTGGTTCTCACATAACAACAAATCGTATGTTGTCGGCCAACATATTCCAGCTTTTTCTTTCAAATGTATTCATGCTATGTGGTACTGAATCGTTGTTGTGCTTCCCTCATGTTTATAGTATTAACCTGTGGTTAGAATTTTTACCGCTGAGGAAAAGAGGCACGTTGCTGAACCTTCTCTCTGTAAGTATAGGACGTATTTATACCAGGAGTATTATCCGAGGAATGATAGCAGCAAGTGCAAATTTTAAATATTAATTTAATATTTCATGGCAGGGAAGGGGTTTATTGGAAGGAGGAGATTGAAGGAAGGGACTTATTGCATTTTAGTTCTTGGCGAGGGGAACTTAGGGCCCGATTACACGGAGAGTTTTCAGCCCGGGCTGAGATCTCAGCCAAGGGCAGGGCTGAATTTTTCTTCCGATTATATGACGAAACTCAGCCCGGGCCGAGACCTCCTTGTCTCTCTTCTGTGATCTGGACGCCATTTTTGATCACGTCTTTTCAGGCACAGCGCATAATCATTTGAAATTTCCGCTGTTCAGATTACAACGTGGACGCAGGATAGTAGCCGTTTCAGCCCGGGCTGAAATTTCACTGCGATTACATGCACAGTTTCAGCCCGTTTTCCCGCCCGGTAGGCGCAAACCGGCCTGGAATTCAGCCCGTGCGTCATGTAATCGGAAATTCATTTTCATTACCATTTGCCAAAGAGACCGGGCTGGAGTTTCAGCCCCCCCCCCTCCCCCCCCTAAATCGGGCCCTAACTCTAGGCAGTGGTTATCCATTGTTCACAACCTTTGAACATTAGTTGCTCACTTCACCGGATTCTTTAGACGCCTTGTACTTATACTATTAACTATCTTCTATATCAATTCATTTTCAGCCCGTAAACGAGAATGTACAACAACTAGAACCAGTTTTCCTACAGCTTCAGCAGGCCGGTAATAACATTCTGGAGACGTCGGAGCCTGGGCCCGACCGTGATGCTTTGCAACAAAGGCTGCATGACACGAAACAGCGATGGAATGACGTTAAAGACGAGACACGTGACCGGAAAGAAGCCCTTGAACAGGTTGTACCATTGTCCAAGAAAGTCCGTGACGAACTTCAGCATTTCAAGCCGTGGTTGAGTGATGCAGAGAAGCGACTGCAGGCGATAGAACCCGACTCGTGTGACCGTGGAGTTATACTGAAGCAACTCAAGGCACTGAAAGAGCTCAGAGATGACGTGGACTCTCACAAGCCCGAGCATCAAGCTCTGAAGGAGGACGCAGCCAGTTTGATTGACAGCTGTCAAAGTGATAAGTATGTAGCTGAAGGGGAAGTTCAGGATGTGAATAAGAGGTACAACGCCCTTTTAGAGAACATTTCCACTTTAGAAAAGCAACTTCATGCTACCGCGGAAGCTGCAGAGCAGTATGACGATGCCTTGCAGCCCGTCGAGGAGCTTTACAGTAAAGCAGAGAAGCTCTTAGCGTCACAGGAACCAACTGGAATTGACACGGCAAAGGGAAAAGACGCCATTGCAGACATTGATAAACTCTTGGAGGAACTGAAAGATAACGAGCCTAAGCTTGCCGCTGCCGACGAAGCAGGGAAGGAATTGTTGTCTCAGCTGGATGAAAAATCGCCAGACCATGCTCGTGTCAAGCAAGAACTTCAGGCGGTAGATCAGAAGAACAAGGACCTGCAAGATGCCTTGATCAATCGTAAGGCAAAGTTGGAGAAAGATCTTGAACAGGCAGATAAGTTCCATGATGCCTTGCAAGCACTAGAGGAGTGGTTACCTAAGGCTCAAGAAAGCGTGGCAGCACAGGAACCAATCAGTAGCGATCCTGAGGCAGTAAAGAAACAGTTACAACAGGCTGAGGTAGAGTATTCATATGCTTCGTGTTAGTTCCGCAAAGGTTCGAATAATTTTTGCAGTTATTCTTTCAGTGACACCAACTTTGAATTATTGTTAATATTTTATACAAAAGTATAAAAACTCGAAACTAAGCTAATGCAAACCTCATCCACTTGGTGCCAGAATGCTGAAGTTATTACGTCACAGTTTAGGAACAATAAGGCAGCTGTTTGACATTGCGAAATCTACCTATCTATCTGTCTATCTATCTATCTATCTATTTATTTATTTATTTATTTATCTCTCTCTATCTGTCTGTCTATCTATCTGTCTGTCTATCTATCTGTCTATCTATCTATCTATCTATCTATCTAGTAATTTACTTTTGCACTTGTATGCAAATATTTTTTTAACGACAACTTTTATTTTAACACAGGATTTAAGAGAAGAAATCGCCAAGTACAAAGTAATCCTCGAGACATTGGATGACACGGGAAAAGAGATTGTTGAGGACAGTAAAGATGACCCGAAGGTTGTGCGGGACATTCATAGCGAGCTGAACAAGATTTCATCCCCCATAGAAGTGATCGCACGCAAGATAGCAGATCGCCAGGCCAAGCTACAGAATGCCTTGATGCAGTGCCAAGAATTCCAGGTGTCATTTGACGAATTCCTTGACAAACTTACAAAGCTGGAAGATACCGAGAGTAACCAAGAACCCATCTCGGCCCTGTACGACAAAGTGAAAGGGCAGAGACAAGACAATGATTTGTTTAAGGGAGACATCGATCAACAGGAGCCTGTGTTTGAAAAATTGGTGAAAGCTGGAGAAGCTGTTCTTGACAACCTGGAGGACGAACCAGAGAGGGAGGCACTGGCAAAGAAGATCGACGAGATGAAAGACCGCTGGGAGGACGTGAAGACAAAGGTGCAGGACCGGCAAGAAACTCTGGAGGCTGTGGAAGCGCATGCGCAGAAGTACCGTGATGATGCAGATGAGCTTGAAGCTGTGCTTGCCGATGCTGAGAAACAGGTTGAAGCGTTTGAGCCCCTATCTGTTGACAGAGACAGCATTGCGAAACAGAAGGCGCTTCTTGCTCAGATTAATGAGGCGGCAGATAAACTGAAGGGCGATGTCCCAAGTGTTGTGGACGATGTTGGTTCATTGAAGGAGAGCGCTGAGCAAGATGTACCAGTCGTGGAACAGGAAGTAGAAGATTTGAAGGCACGAATTGACAAACTAACTGCGGCCTTGAACGAGCGAGATGAACAACTTACTGCTTTGGAACTTGCGGCTGAGGACTATCACGTGACTGTTAGCAGTGTGGAGGATGTGTTTGCGCAGGCGTATGACGCAGTGGATTCTCCTGTTGTGTTTGGCACGGACACCGACAAGGCTGCAGATCGGCTGGCCAAGATCAAGGTTTGTTCTGAATGAAGTTCTTTATTGATCCTTAATTTCGGTATTTCATTTTGATATCAAATAACACGAAAATGTAGTAATTGAACTCGAATGGTCACACTTTGTTGTTTTGGCAGCACGTTGAGAAGTTATGACATCTCAGTTCTATAAGACACTCTCAGCACTCAAGGAGTTGTTATACAGCTATTTCAAAAGAGGTTGTTTGAGTTCATTGATACATTCCAAGACCGAACGAATTGAAGGTTATCAAGAACTAAGGTAGAATGGCAAGTTACAGCATTGGAAAGATTCAAATTTGAATAAATCGACATTTGCTTAGCTATTCAATAGCAACTTGGTTTGGGAATGCATCAATTCACTTAGACAACCTTTATTGAAATAGCTGAAGTAAATAAATAAGGTTTGTTTTTCAAAAGTGTTTTGTTTATTGTCAAAGATAACTTGCTATGTTTAAGCAAAGAAGTAATAATTTTTGGACAGGGCTGTTTTACAGTTATATAAAATATTCAGAGAAGGCGTGTTTATTCCAATAAGTCATTTGATTGCAACTAAACCCTCTTCTTGTGTAGGATTTGAGTGCAACACTGGGCGAAAAAGAGCCAGAAGTGGCCAAGGTGGGACAATCGGGCGATGCCTTGTTGCAGCAGGTGAACGAAGAGAGCCCAGATCGACCCGCCATCTCGGAGAAAGTCACTGACGTTACCCAGAAGTTTGATGATCTGAAGGACAAACTGAAGGCAAAGGAGGCAGAGCTTGAGGAGGAGATTGACAAGGCACAGGAGTTTAATGACAAGGTTAAGGAATTGGATGATTGGCTGGACGATACCAAGGACAAGCTAGCCACCCGTGGACCCATCAGCACCGACCCTGCAGCCGTCGAGAAACAGCTTAAAGAAATTGAGGTATGTGGCATATATGAAAGAAGTCAACAACGGAAAAAGCTTGCACGTCCAATGGAAATTCGCCATACATTAGTCATTATCTGTAAAAATTCGCCAGCGTCGCATTTTTTCAAATAAACCCCCCAAACTTTCGCTACTTACCAACTTCGACCTGCTCTTTCCATTTCTGGTATTTAAAAAGCTAGTGCTGATATCAATATTTGGATTGACATTCAAAACGTGATAAAGGCCGGTCGTACTTTGATTTGGTGCTTGTCGTATAGGCGAGTTTCAGTTATTGTTCATATTAATGAACCTGATAGTTTGCTATTGGATATTTGAAACAAAGGTTTCTTTGTTTGAGCTCTCAAAGGTGTTGAGAATTGAAAAGGTTTGTTGAGAAACATTACGTCAGCTGAAATCTGCCTATTAGATAATATGAAAAAGAACCTGGCAACTCATATAAGCTCCATACTTACCCTTTCAGATTCCTCGATAACAGTTTTATGCTCCATTTAGTTATTCTATAAGTAAACTATTTATTCTATAATGAATGATGAAACTCTGACCTGTGCTATGATATCCGAGCCCAGAGTACTGAACGGATCGGTGAGATAGCGAACTTCGGATTGAAGACATTTCTTCTTATAAAGATTCCCCAGAGCATCGTATGTGTACTGACACCTGCGGTTACAATCCATGCAGATAACAAGAGTAATTCATTTTTAACTATAAGATAATTAACAATTATTGACCGAAGTGGAAGTTAGTAGTTGTGGATGTTTGCGGCGTAGTAAATATTGACCACTTGGAACCGACAATAAGGGGAATAATTGTTTTGGAATATGCGAAAGCAACAAATAGCCATTGACACAACATTTTAATTTAATTTATTCCTCATTAATAGCAAACATTTCAGCTCATAATACGGCCGCAAAACAGGAAACCATTTTGTCTCGTTTAACTATGATGCACGAATGCCCAAAGCACGGGATATTAGTAGCATGATTACCCAATCAGAGCGCAATAAGTACTATATTTAAGTAATATAAAATGGATGCGAGTGTCTATAAACTGTGATATCAACACGCTGGATGTTGTAGAGCACGAGAGAAGTTTAAGAGGAACACGAGCAGCCGTTTTATATTGCTTTTATAAAAAAGAAATAAGACGAAGATAAAAGGAGTATCTTTATCCTCTGATATAAACACTCATTTTGTATCTGTTAGCCAATCAGAGCGCGCGTTATATCTACCGTATTTTATAAATAGCCAGCTGTATTACTTGTTTTGGCGCATGCCAAATATGGAGCAGTCAAGTAAACATATCAACTACTCACCTGTTATCGGTAGTTTCCGCCTCTGTCAAAACGTTCTCTTCACTAAACTTCAACTGAAGACTCTTAACACGCGTCTGACTGTTCATCTTAGAGGCCAGGTTACCATTGCTGTCATACTCGTACTCATTCTCCCCCGCCGATGAATACTGGTTCACCTTATTAGACACATACGGGACTTTTGTTCTTCTGGCTCCAGTCTCGCTGTAAACTCTGTTTCTTCTCTCGTCATAAACATACCTCCCTCGCTCGCCCCCGGGGCTGCTCCACTCTGTCAACTGCATGGCCGCGTCGTACTTATAACTCCAAGAACCTTGGGTCGAGTTCATAACTATCCGTCGTCCTTTACGGTCGTAACGGTACTCAAATACGCTGGATACCGTGCCATTGGGAAAGAAGTTGGTAAGTTTTAATAGTCTGTTGCTCTGAGTGTCGTATTTATAAACCGTGAAGCCGCCATTTCCAAGAACTCGCTTGTGCACCTGTCCAAGAGAATTGTATTCGACTTGTAGAACCCGAGTACCGTTGAAACCTCCAGTGGCGATATGAACCAAGCGGTTCAGTTTGTCATAATGATACGTCACGTTGTAACCTGTTGTGACGTCAGCCAGCAACGTTCGCTGTTTCAGTGAGTTATACTCGTAAATTATCTTCCTACCATCGGGGTAAGTAATGGACGTGGGTAGATTTTGTTCGTTGTATTGTAGGTGCACACTTCCCGCTTCGTTAATGGCTTGGATCATGTTGCCTCGTTTGTCGTACTGAAAAAATGTTGAACCTACATGCGGGACAGTCTTCTGCATCTATTCAATAAATGAGAGACCAAAGTTGGTGATGATTTTACCCGATTGTATAAACAAGACGGCGTCAGTCCTATATTGTTACTACTTACATATGCACATATTTTATATGACAGAACATAAGTTGCACTCCAGCTTACATCAGATGCCAACTCCACGTATATATACATGACGCGAAATCAATTTTCACGTCTTCCGCAAAACTCGTTCGATTCAATTTAATTTAAGCCGCCTAGGGGTTTTAAGTTGTTCTTATATAAGACGAACGCGGTTTACCTTGGACGTGCAAACGCTCGTATAAATGTACTCAATTATCGTTCGAGTCTTACTCAGACCGTGAACAATGGTGCACGTCTAATTTTCTTTCATACTATTCAACAAGCATGGTCAAATCACGTTTTCAAGCTAAAATAAAATTATCCTTGACTAAAAGATACAACGGAAAGGGTAAAAGCCACGGCAACTTGGAACGTTTTTTTAATCAAAAGAGCCAAGCGTTTTGTTTTCTTGCTCATTCGAGCCATTTTCACGCAGCAAGCAGAAATTAAAATCATCATAACTTTGACAACCTTATCTTACACAGGCTTTTTGAGGTTGTCTGTGCACAGGTG
>JANVCH010124396.1:0-19990 GCA_025505405.1 Epizoanthus rinbou | reverse complement strand
CATTTGAGAGTCACGGTAGGGTTTTTACCACCCGCCATATAGTTATTAAAACAAAAACGGCTTTTTAAGGCAGAAATAGAAATTGTGAGATTATACATTCTTGAACAGAAAAGCTAACAAAGGCAAGAACTCAAATATTTTCTTTATAATCAGGTTTGCGAAAACTTGATTATTTACTTGACTAGAATTACTTCTCATCAAATATTGATAAACCATCTTTTTCGCCCGTTTTTTTTATCACAATTTTCACAATTTCGTCAATTAAATAAATGACATCACTATTACAGCCCGTATTTCTAGACAATATGTACTTTACTTTGCTTTACTTTTTAATGTAGTGCTCGACCAGAGTCTGTTCCGTTTCGTTTGTAAAGCTTATAGATTTTTTGAATCCAAAATGTCTATCAGTCGTGTTTGCGATCCAAAATGGAACATAAACTCTCAAAGCTGTACTTGTGTTGACAATATAAAATAAAAATTGAAATATTTACCAGGAATCTTGCCTGACTCAAATGATTGTTCTTTGAAGTACACAAGAGGGCAAAGACGTCCCAAGAGACATGTCCTGGTGTGGCTGTGAAAAAAAGAGCTCATTGCGGAGAGATTTGCTGCGTCGAAGCTGCGCTGCACAGCTTGTGCAGTTCTGTGAACGCCCGAAGGAACTAAAGTGCCCTGCTATTGGAACTGAACAGTTGAAATAAGCCTATCTTTGGTTACACATGGCTGGAGCCTAAGTTCTTAAACACATATGCAAACTTTTCTTGAGATAACTTAAAGACGGAAGGGTTATCAGTAAAACACTTTCTCTTGGCGTTGTATATATACATACTGTGCTGGTGATGAAATCTGCATTGTAATCACTAGACGGATGATAGCATTGTAGATGTTCAAACACATACTATGTTTACTGCAAACTGTGACTTGTTTTGAGAAATGAAATCTCCGGAAAAGACTTGATAAAACTATCGCCGCCCCCAAACCGTGAACAGGAATTCATTATAGTTTTGGCACAAAGGGGAAATTTCTTCGATCTGTGAAGCAAAGTGATAATTTGAAATGTTTTCTACAGGAAACCACCTAAATTTTGATCAGATAGCGGGCCTATCTTGAAGACATATTGCACATAAAGAAACGCTTGAAGTGGAAATCTTAATCGAGATCAAGTACATCAACTGATCAAGTCTTAATTTTCTCAAGCTATTGAGCGGATCAAAGTTTAACTTTGCTTATGGCGTTGATACACTGATAAAGGCAAGTTTGCTGATAAAATACGATTACACGCAGAGTGTGAAGTACGTGTGTTGGCTTAATATGTATTTTGTCAAGTCAAAACTTCCTGGAATCGCTATTTCTTTGCCTGATTACTTTAACTTGATTAGACTGGCCAGGAAACTGGCAGGGGCCTGAGAATGTCCAGAACATAAATATCCTGGTGATCAATGACTGGAAAATCCTAATCTTTTGTTTTGCCTTTTTAAAAGTTTTAATAAATATTTTCAACCGATTCCAGTCTATGACTATTTGACAGATAACTGCATCTGCACACGCCAAATCATATATATTCGGCTAAGTCGGGAGTCGGTCTGCGGTACAAATGCAATGAATTCGAGTATATCCTCTGGAGAACACACGCCTTTCAAGTTTAGAGTTTGTCTCCGCGGTAGGTAGAAAACTTATGTCATAGAGAGGGCTAATTTTATCGTTGGAAGAGCCACCGCAGCAGCCGCGCCGTGCTGCAAGCTCTTCAGCTTGACATAAAACAGAACTTTCGTGGTTGAATAGCAGTTTTGCTGACAGAATTTAAACGTTTTACAAAACCGCAACACAATGAGATAGGAAATCAAATTCGAGAATATTGGGTAAAAATAGAAAGTGGGAGGTTCTCTTACAAAAGATGCTTGAAAGATTTCATTGGTATCAAAGAAAGCATTCAGTTAATTGAGAGTTTTCATGTGGTCTAAAACAGTGTACTAATCATTGTACTAGCCATCTGCTTGCACCCTGTACAACTACAAAACTATTATTATATAATTAACGATCTAAAATGATTATTCTACAGTTTTTGAATTATGAAAATCTTTGATTTCTTCAAAACTTTGTACTCATCACTATTTCGATCATTATTCCCCATTAAGGATGGGTCAGAACGTGCATAAAAACCTTTAAAATACGGAAATAAGAAAACTGTGTCATATTTAAAATGATCAAATTCTTTAAATTTAGGCTAAAAGCCTTTGTAATCTCATTTAAACGATATTTGCAAATTTCCCAAAAAGAAAACGAATTAAGAAATGTCTACAAAATGAATACATGTCAAAACAGTTTCTCCTAATCTTGATCGTTGACGCAGGCTTGGACAAAAACGATTAGCGTACTTCTTGTATCTTGTTCAGTACGTTAACGCTGTTTATTGTGGTTTTCAAATGGCTAAAAGGGTTCTATTTTTGACCAGGAGATTTTTGAAATAAGGAAATGAAACGTCCATGCCGTGGCCTGTCTATGTTCCGGCCAACTACATATTTTCTCGCTACAAATAGTCAAATTAACCAAATAACATGGATTGTATCGGAACTTCAATTTCATCTTTTTCATGTTCGCTGCCGCTGGTGTTACCTCGGTGCGTTGAGCCACACAATCTTGGCCAGTTTTACCACAATTTCAATGGAAAATAGTACCCGTAATGCATTTGAACCTTACTCCAATGTTAACAAGAACACGCTAGAGAAAGATATGTTGTTATTTTCGAAATGACAGATATTATTAACATAACAATAGTAGGAATTGTCAGTGCAGCATTTTCTGAGCTGGTTAGGGACGCGTGACTCTATAAGAGTTATATATTGGACTCCTTTTTTGAACTTACATTATCACTGAGTAGAATCAGCATTTACAAACCGCCTTAATAAAGACGAAGCAAGCAAAAGGACTTAAGTACTTAAACATGTTCTGCTCGATCCTTCAATTCATATAATTATCCTCGCTTTCGAATCAACTCTTATCAGGAAATAAGCCAGTTTAACGGGAACTTAGCAAGTTATTGTACTTGTAGCCTTATCTGTGCAGTCAATTTCATCGTGCTCGAAGCTTATTATTCGCAGCTCATTGAGGCATGCAAACTACAAGCTTTCACTGATAAAGTTCTCGAAATCTTGAGATAAACATATTGCTAAAGTAGAATATTCATTGATCTGTACACATCTCAGTAGGAAGTTCAGTAAGTAAGAAAACGAGCCGGGAACGCAACACACTCCGAACAAAGTCTATCTACAGAAAATATTTCCCGCCTTGAACGCTGCGTCGTGTTTGTTGCTGTTTCACTTATAGTCTTAGACTTTAGTGACAAGTTTCTAAATTGTGCCTTTTGATTTCGTTCTCTAGGACATTCGAGTGTCCGAGGATTGAACATCTTCGATTGCGACTGAGAACACGGTGAGAACACGGACTCTGAGACGGGTAACCACCACAAGCATGAACAAGTATATATCCTTCAAATTTGCATCTCGTTTAGCTACCTATTTCTTTACACTTTTGAGTTTCGTAACTTGACAAACAATTTACCTTCAGTTGATCTTGCAGCCGGCAAATTAGCAACTAGTATGAATATTTCTCCTGTTTTTTTGTAGCTATAGACATTGCTTGCTCAACGCATTCGAGCGACCTTGCAAGTTCGCCATGCAGAACAGAATGGTTGCGTCACACTATATAACCAAGGCACTATATATATTGGAATAGTGCACCAAGAGATCAGAACTTGTCAGGTTGAGCAACCAACCTTGTCTACTCGATAACGCAGAAAAAAACAAGGAGTCAAGCGCAAGACATGTAAATGTTAGAGTCTCTTGTCATCTTTTAAATTATGTTTTAGTGTTTATTGTCCATTTAGCATGTAAACCTTGCAGTTACAAGCCTTTCAACGCCAATGTATTGTATGTGAATTGAGTATGATTTCAATCGCGTACGATACTGAACCATATAAATCTCGGTTTATCTGCATGCGACTACACGGTCTTTAGAACAATTCTAAAAGGAACAAATGTTTCGCTATTAGAGAACATTGTCATGCCTGCATGAAGTCAACTAAACACAAAGGAAGGCGCTTTCTTGTTTAGGTCCAAAAACGGACTCAGAATCTTTGAACCATTATTCTTGCCTATATTTGTGGAAACCCTTCTGGAAAACACTTCGTCTTTTGTTTTTGGTCGTCATGGTACAAGTCTGTTAATTCAGCCGGCGTGCTCTTCTTAGCACTGGGTAAATGTAGCTGCAGCCACAAAGGACAATTTTTTTCTATCACTTTTCTAACACATTAGAAAAAAGTCATGAAGGAATGGTAGAATTTGGTGAAGCCATTTCAATTTACCGCATGCACATGTAATTTGCAACCACTTCTGTTCGAGGAACTGCAAAGAAACACATTTTTGTTTAATAGAAAAATTCTTGGAAGGTCAGAGTGGCGACCAGCAGTCTATTGTCGGTTTCTTTGATTGCTCGATAGAACACGTTGGTGTGAGTCCTGTTTTTACTTCGCACCATTGCAACCACTTTTGGTTTATTTACTTTGTGATAAGAACTCAAAACAAAGATATGGGAAGACTTCCTACGAAGAGAGTTTATATGTGGGTCACAGTAGCCTCAAATCGGATCATGGAAGGTTACCGGAAATGCCTTTGGATTTCAGAACTCGCCACGCTTTCTGGCCCACCTCAACAGCACAGACCGAACGGCTGGGACTTAGCACTACTTATCAATCATTCTATCTAAAATCGATAATTGTATAATTATCACATTTTTGGATCTACGTTTGATACGAGATGATAGGTTGTGAATCTACAGTGATGCTGACCCGAGTGGGCCGACCTTTGGTCGTGTAGTGTTGTGCGCTTACCTGTGTTACTCCACTACCACTGTGTTTAGTCGTATCGGGCCGGACAAATGAAGAGATGTGCTGGTTTGCAACCCCAGAATTTATCTCTAAATTGAAACCTAAATAATTAATGCTGTATTGTCTCAAATTTTCTCTCCTGCGCAGGAACGCAACAGTTTTATGATGAGATGATAATGATTGTTTGCTCAAACGGGAGAAGGATAAATATTTCTCAATATTTGAACAAATCCAAAACTGATACGATTGTTAGAAGTGAGAATTTTGCCCACCCCCTTGATTGAGTAGAGCTATGAAGGCGAAGTCTGTTTGCATCACTCTTTGATAAGCTGTGAACCATTGTTTCATTGATTGAAAGGTTTTAGCGGAACATTAATTTTTGATAACTGCGGTTTTCCAGCTCAATTTTAACATAATTGAATCTAGTAAACCCACTTTTATAATTTTTATGAAGACATATGAGTTCTGTCAGATGTCGAGCAGTATTTGGTCGATTTTAGTAAGCATTATTCTTCATTTGGCTTTTCAAACAAGAAGTTATCATGAGATCATTTCCAAACATATAAAGTTTATACCAACCAACGTGTAAAAAACAGATCATTGTATTGATCTGCAACAATCAACACAGATTTCCCTGTAGATTTTTAGTACTGATCTTTGATAAAAGCAAGAAATGTCACGAGTTTGTTTCTGTATAACCACGAACGAAGCAACAATAAGCAACGTGGTTTTCTTAATATTAAAACTCGAGCATCTGGGTAACTAAGTTTAGCCAGAACTTGGCGCTCGCTCTCTTAATGAAAATCGGTCTAATTTCATCATGCTTGAGCCTTTGTCCACGGAGTGTGATAATCTATGCATAAATGATGAACTTCCATCAAAGTAACACAAATCTAATGGCTTCATAATAGGTCTTTTAGGAGTTTCACGCAGCTGCTTTCGAGTCGGGAGAGAGTGACAAAAGTTTCAACACGCAATTTATCAAGGTTGAAATCGGGGCTTCCCACCAGTTGGTTGGCAGTGTATGTCTTTGTACACATCATCTCTTCAAACATGTAAAATCAACCAAGAAATGAAAGCTCGGGCGATATTGTATTATCGCAAGTACTTAATGATAAGGCAGACACATTTAATATTCTCCTAGAGTGATGTATAGGTATTTACAAATTCAGGTTGTTGTTTCCTGAAGGGACTTCTAACTTATCGAGATAAACTCATCAGTCTCCTGGTGAGAAAACTCAGATACTCCAATTTTCGCTGATTTCGCATGATTAAACATGTTAAATCGCATCTTTCAGCGCTATGGGAAGTTTACTTGTTCAAATTAATGCCCAGAGACGTGGCTAAGCGTGTTTACTTCAAGAGCTGACCAGGCGGTCGATATCTGCGAGTATAAGGTCTGAAGAATTGCACAGCAGCCGATAGGTAAGCTTGACACAGCACTAGCAGTACCATCAAGCATTCAAGTCTGCCTCTAATCTCATTAATATTTTCCAAAGGCGCAAAAAGCTACTCACCTTCCGACAGTTGCGCGTTTACGGGAGACAGACGATCAGCTAAGAGTAACTTTTTCTTTCGAGTGTTCCGTTTTGAGCTACAAGCTAATGTTACATGCTATTTATACGGTTTTCTTGATGAGGCGCCGTCATGGCGCCGGATCCAGTGCTTTGTCTAAACTCCACATGCTTTGCAATGCCGACCTCTACGCACGCAAGATGTAGTCGATATTTCTCAACTCGGAGAACATTTCTATGCATTCACTTTCACAGACTAATAGTTAAATACAAAACAATTTTGAAAACTATCTTTGCTCTTTCCCAGCGTGGTTAGCGTAGAAAATGCGATGCTAACCGAAGAGCTTGCTCGCAGTTTTTGTGGCGCCATGATTCCATATTGAGCTTCGAACGGTATTTTGATTGAAGCCATTCGCCGCCATGGGCTGTGCGTCAGCCTGAACAACCTGTAATTTTAATGCCGAACAAAGACTTGAAGGACGATAGCTATAGAATTGTCCTTCACGCTATGTTCTGCATTTAAGCGTAACAGCCAACTTGCCCCTCGGTTGACCCAATTAGAAACGGAAATTGGCCTTGGTTATGTTGACACAGGCCCTGGTTTTTGGGAACTGAATCAGAACGCAAAATCCACGGAAACCATACTTATGATTATAATGTCACGTCAGAAACCACTAACTATGGAACTATTCTTTACGAAACTGCCTCATGTCCGAGTTTTTGTAACTATCTTCCTGATTAAACTTCCTGATCCTTTTATTTAATAACATTTTTGAAGCGAAGCAATATAGCTTTTCCGCTAAGGCAAGGATTCTGAGCTATAAATTGATTAATTTAAGGGGATCGTGATTTAATTTCAGATGTTGCTAAGTAATTTGGGAGTCAAAATCAACTTCTCCATGGACTGTATTTCCATCTAGACTGTCAAATTAGCTCTCCAATCAAAGTGAGGTCGCCGAAAAGTCATTTTCTGACATGAAATGATATTTCTATTCTGTTTCAGTCGTCATTCTAAATTTAGCAGAGTTGATGAAAACAAATTAACTATTTTTCCCTAGCTAATTCATAGTTTAGTATGAATTGTTTGGATAAAAAATTCTTTTAGACTTTTCGTATTTTGGGCATAACAAGAAATTGTGTTAGTTCTTTTAAGTCTTGAGGAGAAAAGATTTTGAAAAAGCAGAAGTTAATCCTTCTTAGGAATATTTAAAAACAAATGTACACAGGACATAAATTGATTAAAAAGTAATCGTTTTGTTCAGAGCAAACAAACTTCCATCTGCCTTCTTTAGAAGCGTGCCTTCCTCAGAAATTGTGTTTGCAAACACAGTTTTGGCAAGAATATAAAATAGCACCAGAATTCTGCTATAAAAACTGCATAATACCGAATTAATAAGATAATGCCAAGTTTGTAAACACGTTGTTTACACAAACTAAAGAGGCCATATTCGCGCCATCTGGGTGACTCCACGACTCAAGGTTTCTTGTTGCGCGAGTCTTTCGAATTTTAATGAAGTTTACGTGGTAATGAGAAACCGCGCTCTGACATTGATATGAAATTTATTGGAAATTGTTTAAATTTCATTCAGATCCACCAAAGACCGCTCGACGCCATTTAGTCATTTTATGAATAGTATTGACATGACAATTTTTCATGTTGGTTAAATTTCAGTTTAGGTGCGGTTTCCTTCTACATCACAACCCGCAAGAAAAATGGAAAGACAAGTTAGTTTTAAAAAACAACTCGAACATAAAATATTTCATCGAAGGCGTGATGTTTAGTCATCGGAACTCGTAATATTTTTGCTTTTATCGGTTCGATGGTGTTTAGGGTCAACTTGTGACATATGTGATAATGTGAGGCATACATTTGGCAAAATTGAAAGCTAATAGTTCTTTAACGTGTTCACAGTTCTATGTGGCGAAATCTTCTTTCACCTTTCTAGGGGTTTTTGCGATAATCATTAGAAACGTGGTTTATCACTTCGTTTCAGGTAAACTTCGTGTGTTACAGCTATTTTACAAATGTTCATAATAAACTCATTCACTTAACAGAATATCTTGGTTTTGTTAATCATTAATTTGGCTAATATCAGGATATTTGTATTCAGTGTTGTTTTTGCTTGATATGGATTTATTTCAATGACGCCAGTTTTCTTACCATTTAAGAAATGCGATGATAAAGTAGACCCAAGATAGCGCCTGTTTACTCTGGTGGTCGGACTGGCCTGCGCGTGCGAACAACTTATCTATTTTCAAGGTGCGATGGAAAGATAGCTATCATATTTTTCCATGTTTTCCTTTTGGTTTTTAGAGATAGAAAATCGTGCAAATATCTGACCAATAGTAAATGCATTGCCAAAACTTTCCCTAAACCACTACCATTAATGTATTTGCTACTGAGTTATTCGTTCTAGATCTGTTGATGACACCAGTCGCTTTATTAGTATTAAATTGGCTAAATACGAAGGAACTCAAAAACAGCCGAGGTTTATCTTAAGATGTTTGCCTAGATATTTTGGGTTTAAAATTTCACAACACAAAACTTGAATCATATCCCAGGAATGATTATAAGAGTTTTTCATGCACCGATCCAAATCAGATGACATTGCTAGCTCCTGGTCCTTAACTAATATTTTGTCCGATCGACAGATGAATCAAGATTTTTTTACATACATCTTTTGTCAACTAACAGAGGCTGAAAATAGTTTCTGGCTAAGAATGAAATAACAAAAAAAGTAAACAACGCGATTGCACCGTTTTCCTAAAAACACACTCAAAATCTCGAGTTATTTTCATACAACCTAGAAAGATAAAAGTAAAACGAACTCACTTACAAACGTCTGAAGCAATCTTTTCTCAGCTTTTGCTCCTTTCCTGAAGACAGCCTAGAGGGAAGTGATGTTTTGTTTCACTGGGGCGCCTTAAATTAAGGGTTCATTCATTAAAATAAATTAATTCAGTTCACCGTTATTTATAATGCGAAATAACTAATTTTAAATAGACTGGTTTAGTGCGGTGATTTAAGAAATACAAATGCATACGCAACTAGTAATATGTCCCACGTGACACAGCAGTACAGATGTGAAACAGGAGTCTTGGGTTCGCAGCACTATTGAAAAGTAGTAACAAGCATTTTACTGACGACAATTTCTTAAACTTTGAAGATTCAATGAGCCAATCTTGAATCTTATTCTTCCTTTTCAAATGTGCTGAAGTGCTTTTCACGAAGTTCCAACCCTGAAAGCAGTGAAAAATTCTGCTCCACAGAACGGGTCAGTGGGGCATTAATTAGAAAGAAAAAAGAGTTCTGTTATCAAGGAAGGAAAACCGGAAAGTGCTAGGCTGCTGATCCAGAAAGGTTGCATGTGTGTTTTTACCTTCGTTTTCAAGGTATTGTTTGATCAAGAATATTCCTTACCGATCAAGGACCGATTCCTCTTCATACACAGTTCTACTTAGTTCAAAGATGTCAAAGGAAGTCGTTTTTCAAATTTGGACATTTTATATGAAGAAAATCTCTTTTTGCTTCTCCCTGTAGTGACCAATTAAAGCTTGCGAAGCACGATTCTGTTTTCAAGACCGTAATATCTCACGCAACTCAAGCTCTTTATTTTGACTTGTTTGCTTATCTTTACAATCATTGTTCAAAGAATTTCCTGCCATGTTAATTGAGTTTCCCTCTAACATTCAAAACGCACAGCAGCAATACAGCTCGAGTTTTCAGTTGCGTTTTCTATTGAAAATACTTGCAAGATAACTATAAATCCTGTTCGACGCTGTCTCGGTTCTAAATGCAATCATATCTCAAACGGCCATCAGTTGTAGTTGTGTCAAATTTCTTTCTCTTGTCATCAAGCAATTGAAAACTGTTTAATAACTGAAAAGTTTTCAACAACCAGAATGAAGAATGAGAATGCGAAGAAGACAACTGTATATTTGCTTATTTAATCCTATTTTCCTTGACTAGAAAACCGTTTTGTTGCCGTTCTTCAAGCGCCACCTAATTCATAATTTAATGAATTAAAATTCATGTTAAACAAAGTTAAACATTTTTGCCTGAATTTATCAAGCAAGAAGCTTTTTTGTGTGAAGGGAAACTATTAAAGTTCCTTTGACGACTACTAAATCAGTCACTTTACGAACTAGTTCCAGTTCTTAATATATCTTATCTGTGCCGTTTTGTCTTAGAGGAAAGTGACTGAATATAGCAAAAGACGAAAGAATGAAAAAGGGCCAAATTACCATCAAAGTCGATTGACTATCTGGTATTGTTTCGTGTGACCTAAACAGTATGCGTGCAAGGAATACTGCCATAAATATATGCGAGAATTACGAGATTGATATTTCATTCTTTACAACCTTTCTTATGTTATGATTGTCAGACTGCTGTTAATCACATCAGTACAACAGCGAAACGAAGTTTTGAAGCTCTCTTAATGACGCAGGAGCTAATGAATACGGATACTTCCAGTATAATGTACGAAGTCCAGCGAGGCTCACAGTAATCAATCTATCAGCAATCTGTTCTTATCCAAAAACATATTAGTTATTTTAAAGCATCGGTTCGTTTTATAAAAACATTCCATATGGCTGCATGATATTGCGATGCCTTCAACTGGTTCAAGTCTCTGTTTTGTAGGATTTGTAATGATAATTGTAAAATGACTCGGAGTAAAATAAAATGTTTTTATAATTACACTGATTAATTTGTTTTAAGTTCCCAGTACATCTGTATTGGTTTGGAAAATGTCAAAGATTTGCAGCTGTATCCAAACACAAATTTTTTAAACACAAATATACGTGCAAACTAATGTTTTAAAAAGTTTACAACCTCTGGGCTCTCTTAAATATTATGCCCAAACAACTGTTACGTTCGCTTCACCCCGCTGTGAAGCGCTCAAGGACTACTATAGTAATAATAGACTTTTTACAAAGCTATATTTTCCAAACGTCGAGTTGAAATGACTTTAAACTTTATCCAAATTTTGTATGAATACACTCACTTTGCTTTGGGATAAATAGATGACAACACACTGAACTGTTTCTAATTTGTTTATTTGGAACACGACATTTAGTTTCTGTCTAAATTTGGATTGTAACTGCAAGCTTGGAGCAAGTTTGAACATACGATTACGAATTCTTTGCCCAGTAGTTGAATTAAAAAACAAATTATATACAAATTATATACAAATTAAATAAAATATAGAATACTTCGGCAAAACCTGGAGAAACAGTGATAAAAGTGAACATAATTCGTCGAATATTCATTAAAATATTATTAAATAATCGGATATATATATGTGTTTGCGGCAAAAGCATTTTGTTATACTCAAAAGAGCATTCGTACAATTCTCATGAAAACGATAAGATCATGCTTTCATTCTTCTTGAGGAAGATTGTCGGATGAAAGAATTGGAGAAAATCCGATTTTTCATCTGATATCATATGTTTGGAACTTTTTGAAGGATTTAGTCAAACAATACGCACACCATGAGTCGACTTCCGGCAGTGAAGCCATATTACCCCGAGTTGAGTGTTGGTCCAATTTTGCGCGGTATCAGTTGATCAGCGTTATCTGTGTCTTAGTGCTTTCATTTTGAAATGAAATGTGGGTTGAAGGAAAGTAATATCACGAATTTCCTGTTTTTGTTTTAATTTCGTGTTTTACTCTGTTTGTTGGCTTTTTCAGAATAGTTCACAAATATAGTTGTGTGAACTGAAAACGCCACACCGTGTATTTGAAATTTGTTCAAACAAAATCAAGCATTGGTGTTGTTTAGTTAGAGTGTAACACTGAACGAACTGGTATTGCATCTTGGAAGCGTTTTATTTATGATTTTAAGTCAACAAAAGTAAAGTTTGCACAATTTCGACTCACAAATCTTTACCTTAACGTCTAATCAGTTATAGTTAAACACGAAAGTTTTCAACGTTTGTAAAGTTGTAGCCACTATCGCGACCTGTCGCTTATTGTCACACAAAACACTTCTTCATTTGATGTATTCACTTCAGTATTTTATTCAGATATGCACACCTTGTCAATTTTTTTTATCTTCTCAGAGCTCGTTCCTACTCAAAACATATTATTTTTCCATTATTGTATATTTAATGTCGATTGTGGGCCTGATTCGAAGCGTTATAAAAAAATTCCGTCGATGTCAAATTGCTTTTGCAGTTTTCAATATTTTTTCTTGTTGCTTCGCAATAAAGACGACGCACTCTAAAGTGAAGGATACGCACAAGAAAAATGATCACTAAGGATCTTTGAAGACAGCCGGTTCTGTTATCAGAAGATTGATAATCTGCCGATTCGAAAACCGCTAAATTTAATAACGCCTCTAATTCAGATTTTCCATTTCGAGAATTAAACCTAAATTGTATAAGCTAGAACTTCCCTGATTTACTTAGAAATGGAACAGTATTTCACACTTCTACATCTTTTCTGAACATGTTCAATTTAAGGTAAATCACTGAGAGTAAATTCAGTAGATATTGGATAAACCTCGACAGACATTCCTTTGATAGGCTTGTAGGAATTGTTGTCCGTCAAGAACAATTTCTGTAATTTAATTTTTCTATCTGTATATTAATAAGAGCTTCGGATAAGCGAAACTCCGATTTTGAAATAAAATATGTCGATAAATGTAGAAATCTACATGTTTCAATCTGTAGTGAAACCAAACGTGCCTTTGGCGAAGACAAAACACAACCGCACCCACCCATAACAGCACTCAGCACAGCTGTTCCGTATTCAATATCAAGGATCAAAATTCACTGAAATTTCAAAAGCAACGAAGGACCTCAGTCAAGAGTACAAAAACAGAAGAAAGTATGTATTTTTTCGTTCACTCCAAGTAATATCTCCCTTTATCATGCTTTCACTTTGTATGATATGCTCTGATAGATATGAATTCGAGGGATTTTCATGTGACGCATTCTGAACCAAGAATTTCCCCGTTACGTTTCGCCGATGTATTTCATTTCAAGTAATGTATATGCAAGCATCAAAAGCAAGTGACCACAGTGATCGAGTGTGAGTAAATCTTGACCAGGATCACGATAATCGATGCCTCAGTAGCCGAGATAAACCTGTAAATCGACGGCCAAATTCATCTAGTTGGACTTTGAGGGAACGTTATGTAAACCATACACTCTTATCAAAGCGTATATGTCCGTCTCCTCTTCAATCTCACCGACTTAAGATAAATTTTAAGCCACAAACACGAGAAAAGTTACCCAGAAAGATTTAACTGTAGATGGCACATATTTTTAACAGCGAAAGCTGATGTCTTATTCGGTAAATTGTGTTTTGTGAGGTAGATGCTTTAAATATTTGTGATCTAATCTCTAGAATGGCAAGACTGAGGACAACATGTTGATATGATTGAGACGGCTTGATGTTAGCCACAAAAAGCTTGCATTGAGTAGTACATTCGTTGCAGTTTCAACGGTGCTGATGACAATGGGTCAGCTTGCCTTACAGATCACCACCACTGGGAAGTTTGATGCGATAGTCTATCCATGGGAAGAAATCAAGTTGCTGTAAATGCGAGCACAGCGAGCTTCGAAAACTGGTTTAAGACATTTTGGCAACTTGTACCTGTTTGACCCGACTGAAATACATTTATTAGAGCAAAGAGGATTTGGTAAGAATGCAATGTGAATAAAGGGTGTTCTGCCGTGAGATGTATATATGTATGTTGGATGTATGTTCAACTCAGAACGCAGGCGAGTAGGCTAAACTTTATTTTTGTTCGCCTCATTTAAAAGTGTCAAGGGTATAAGAAGTCAAGACAACACAATTGTTCTTATTTCTTCACTATCTGACCTTCAAATATCAAAACTTATAAGTAAGAAAAAACATCAATAAATTCACTGTGAGACTCAACTCATCTCCCCACTATTTCGTTTATGAACGTTTTGACAAACGGGTATCAAATACCGTACCGCCTATCAGATTGAAATCGACATCTCACATTTATCTCCATTGGTGTGTATACATTTCGCCTCTGTTGATACCAAGATTCAGATGTTGTAGAGATCTTTATATACTAACTTACAAATCACTTATAACACATAAGGCCTTAATGCTGTGAAGTGGGAACTGAGCATTAAGAGAGAAAACAGGTTGATTTTGAAGCTTTCTAGACTATCTCCAACAATGACAGTCTTCTTGTTGTTGTCCATCAGGTACTTCGACCTTCGTCTTCGGCTTGACTTCTAGCCCCAGAAATTGTTTTACAGAATATACCGTCTTTGCAAATTCGTGCAAAGCCTAAACTTATTCTAAGGTTATCGCATAAGCATCAGTATCGATTTCTAAAACATTCTAAAGGATACGTGGCGCTTTTGGCTTCTCGCAAACAAAACATCTTACCTTTTGAGTTTCGACGGAACTTCGCGTGTCAGAATCTTCTTCACGAAGCACCAACCTTCTGTGTTTCAACGATTTTATTTTTGTCTCTCTGCGCAGGTCTTCGAAACGTTCAAGTGCGCAGACAACTGAGATAACGATCGCTTGCCACCGAGGCTGTTCGTGTTACAACCGTAATCCGACTCATAGTATCAAATCAATCGATAATTCTTCGTGCCTTTAGAAACTGCTATCGTTATCTCGATCATAGAGCAAGTATTCGCGTAGTCTCTGTTTGACAACAACCAAAATCTTTACCGCCCAAATCTCGACTGTGTAAGATCACAGCTACTAATCAGATCTGTGCTGTTGTAGCCGGTCAATAACAACTCACAAACAATAAAAAATAGATTGGATGCCTTGATTTAGGTCTCAGATTGCTTGATTGAGAGCTGATTTGATTATAAAATATTAGAATCATTATCAAAGAGTACAAATTTCGCGATACCACCGTAGATTTCGGTTGATTTATTTTAGTTCAGGCGTTGGCATGGTATCTGCAAACGGAATATATTTTGCATCCGATAGCGATAAAGGAGCTACGAAATTAAAAGCAATGTACTGAGCACATTTCATCATTCCCGATCAGTTTCCGACAGACAGAACAGTTGCACCACTCAGACAGTCATCACCAGCATTTTGGGAGTTACTTCTTAGTCCCGTTTCCTGATATACAAGTGCATTGCACAAAGTAAGATATTATAATTTCTCAGGAATTATTAACAACAAGAAAACCATCGTCCAAGAGAGAGATCTGCCGTATTACTAAAATTAAGGAATAAGAGTACCTTTCTAAATGAGTGGGATCGGCCATCTTCTAACACATACCGGCAACACCACAAAGTTTGCCGATTCTTCAAAGTGGGAGTACAGTAGTATTGGAGTCTTTCAAACCGAGTGATTATAACTTATCAACAATTGGATGAGCACACAAAGTGCATGTGACCACTCGAACAAACTGAGCTCTGATGAGTGCTCTGTGCATTACTCGTTGAGTTCCTAGAGTGGAGTACCTCTCAATAGTGCTGGCAATGCGATGGCATAATTTCCCAAGAAGCTTAGTAGGCAAGATCGACATAGTAGGAGTAACTTTATTTAAATAGAAGACCTTGATCGGCCTTGATCAATACCATTTCAAGGAAGTGTTTATTATTGCTCTGTTCAACGATTCTTTTCTGTAAACATACTAACTCATAACTGACTCACAACGTTTCACAGATTCAGGGAGAGATATCAAACTCAGTCATCGAATATCACTGGTCTTTCTTTAGTGCCAAATGATTGCGTTGGAAATGGATAAAGTGACTTCAACTGATCTAGAAACATACAAACAAGATCGTACAAGCGGCATTGCTCCTGTTACCAAGCCTGTGAACAAGTTCACCTAACAACATTGGATTCAACTTGAGTTTATACTGAGAGGCCCAATAAAGTAGAGGAGCGGTCACGGCAAAGCTGCTATGTGAGTGTAAAAGCAACGTCGTATATATGTCAGTTATTTGGTTTATTATATTTATCCCGAGTAGTAGTTAGTGAGCTGTGATACCAACACAAGGGGCTCTTGAAGAAGAGCGGTCTAAAACTGTGCCATGATATACTTTGGACACTGAAGGGGGAACATAACACTACAACAATTTTCTCAACAGCAACTGAAACAACATGCCAATATGATTTCTTGTTGTAAAGACGAATTCACTCTCTTGATATCCCGACCACTGCAAGTTTAACATACGTCAATAAGTTCTGTGTGTAAGATGAAGTGTATTCTCATAAGACTGGAAGATCGGTTCTTCGTGAAAAGCTGATAAAAACAAGACAAACTGAAGCTTTGAATTGCTAGTTCTTTCTTGTTTAATAATGTTGAACGAGAACAGATTTGTTAAATCATTTCTATAACATTAACTATATTATATTTGTTCTCTTCATTTCGTTCTAACTTGATACATGATCTCAACCATGAGTCCATTGAGGGAGAGAGGGATTTGCCAGTGAGAGAGATCTACCAATTATTACCGGCACTGATTGAGGTTGTTGTATTGTTGATTGTTTATTACTGGCTAATCAGCGCCGGATGCATTTTAAATTCAACGTCAATTCATGCATTTTAAATAAAACCAACTTTTTTCCGAGGGAAAGGAAGAGGAAAGTAAATCTGTGATTTAATCTGCAATTATTTTAGTCAATGGATCTCTAACAAGACCACTGAAAGCCAAATTGATTATTTCGTAAAACGGCTAAAGCAATATGTTTCTTTCCTTGAAGATCCGCTATACAATTTATAGCTTTCTTGATTCAGTTTATGGTATTATGCCACGGTCAGTTAATATTAATTATACCTATAGTTTCTGGTTCGACTTGTAAAACCGGCAAATTCAATCTTGTTTGTTTTAGTTTCCTTGACCTGAAACAAAGATTTCCTTTCACGTATATTCATATTGCATACGTTTCGGATAATTCAAGTATTTTCGAAGCTAAGAGATTTGTTGTATGATTCTTATAAACTCTGTTTTTGTAAAGACTACAGTTTGCGTGATTTTGTATAAGACTTTTAATAGCACCTTCTAATAATTCTAGGTCATCATTGCAGTTTATTTAAATTTTAGAGCCTCGCATTATTGGACATGACATTTGTTTTATCTGTGCGAAACGAACCTCGTTATCAATTGTTCCGTGTGCGCTCTCAGAACAATCCAAAATCTGACAAAACCGACAAAGGAAACCGATTCAAACCATTCATATCATATTTTATATTGCCCTACTATTTCAGTGTCAGAAAAACTAAGACGAGGCTGTGAATATCAAGAGAAGATATTTGTTTAAACACATTGATCAACATCCGCACGAATACTGACTCCTCCTCATTTTGTATAATAAAAGAGAACAAAAATTATAAATAAAAATAAGAATTAATTGAATTATTTCAGTGCTATACCCATATAAATCTTTTTGCATGGTTTCATACAGATTTACAGTCTTGCCAGACGTTTGTTGTTCACTTTCTCTAACCAGATAACTCGCACCACGCTTATGAATATAATTTGACCTGTATGCATGTTAATTTAATGAATAATCACTTTACGCCTATATTCCTGCCAAACTGAGCTGAGGCGGACCATATTTTTCGAATACACCGTAACTTCGAAACTGCTGACAAAAGCTCACAACTTGACCATTCATTTCGTAGTTCTTGATCACTCACTTGCTTCTTATGAGTACCCGAGTGCCAAAGGTTATTTTTGCGCACTCAAAACCCGCGTTACCCAGGATATTTTACGAGTTGAAGAACATAAAATTCGAAGAGTGTTCAAAAATTCAGCGGGACAAGAGTTTTTAAATATGAGCTTAAAGAATGGAAGGATGAAAAAAGTTAAATAACTTTGTGAAATAGCATTATTTGAACTAATTTCAGCTTTAATAGTTTAAAATGGTAACATTGACAATTTTGATGTTGCTCAAGAGCAGCAGTAGATATACGAAGCGTACCATTGATTATAGCTGGAAAAGAGTGACCACACGCCAGCATACTTAAAATGTGATTAAGCAATGTTTATCATTCTTAATAAGATTAGTCGAAGTCAGCTATTAGTGTTTATTATCGTTCTTCAATCCCTTCTAGATTTGTGGTCAGTGAATTAGCTTTGCCATAAAATATAATGAAAACAAAGTCCACGTCAAGCTTTCAAAGTAGATACGACAACCTTTGTTATGTGTTGTTTTGCAACGGAAAGCGATTTTATCTTTTTGCGAGGCTCCTCGATGTCTTCGTTACTTCCTTGTCATATTTCAATTCATTTTTTGAGTATTCTTGGGCAACGATAACTATTTTTCAGGTCTTAGAAAACGTTATACTACTTTATTTTTGATAATTCTGTTTAGTGATTGACTTGACCGTAAGTAGCAGACGTTTTGGGATTAAGGAACTGGAACCCCGTATGAGTTTAACTTCCGAAACATATATCAAATTGCAAGTAAGGAAAAATACAAACTGACAAAGGGCTTTGCCTTCATAAAACGTCTTGGTGATCAAAAATTCGGTCTTCAAACAAAAAAGGTTTATTTCCTTTTGAATGTCTAGTGTTTGGCGCTTTTTTAAAAAGTGCAATAATTATTGCATCTACAAATTGTTATCGCAGAAACTCTCACCGCTTCATTTATTGTGTCGGATGGTCGCTTAGTTTAATAGCATTATGATTCATATTTAATGATATGAAACAATATTTTTCACTTCAAACACTTCACGAAATCAGCAGTGCATTTGACTAACAAAAATTGCTAAAAGACTACCATGTTTATTTAATAGAAATGGCAATAATTGGCTTGAAACAAACACATCAGTTCAACTGTAGCTGTCAGTCAGGTTATTGATAGGACAAGTGAAGAGAATACTGGGTGCAAAATACACATTCGTGATGTTTTTGCTCAAACTGAAGTCTGTAGTTCGTCTTTTGACTGATAATTGAATAATATAAAATACGTTTCCCAGGATATGTGGTCTCGAATTTTATAGAGAATTCGATACATCTGACTTGCAAGCGGTATTGCAAGAATATTCAGACACAGCCTGAGTGGCATTGTCCAATTCTGTCTGTAATCATACGAGTGATAACAAGATTGGATGGGCGCGCAGCGCCAGTCTGATTTGTTTATCACGAGTATGATTAGAGACAGAATTAGACGACACGAAGGCAGACAGACACGCACAGATCGGATAGATAGACAGACAGACAGACTGTCTAACTGACTGATTGATTGTCTGACTGACTGACTGACTGACAGACTGACAGACGACAAACTGACTGACTGACTGACTGTCTAACTGTCTGACTGTCTGACCTAGCGATTGATTGATGTTTGATTGATTGACTGAGTGACTACCTAACTGAGTGACTGATTAACTTACTGACTGACTGACTGACTGACTGGTTGACTGACTGACTTTCTGACCGGCTAGATAGCTCGCTGTCTAACTGACTGACCGTCACTGACTGACTTACTGGCTGACGGACTAAGTTATCATGACTGACTGATAGAGTTATCCAAAATAGGATGCTGAGTTGAGGGGGGGGGAAGTCATGCCATAAATTGTCCTTTTCCATGTCCTTGTGTCTGTGTCTGTGTCTGTGTCTGTGTCTGTGTCTGTGTCTGTGTCTGTGTCTGTGTCTGTGTCTGTGTCTGTGT
>JANVCH010124285.1:0-13311 GCA_025505405.1 Epizoanthus rinbou | reverse complement strand
AAAACATATGGCAGAGGAAAAAGCACAAATTTTAAGTTTTCATACATTTACTATAAAATATCTTCTCAAAAGGGGGGTGGCACAGGCCCCCTTGGATCCGCCACTGGACTGGGCCAGTGCAGTATGGGGTCATTGTTTGTGAAACTCCGTGTAGTGGATCAGAGTTGGTACTTATTAAAATAATATTAATTAAAAAAACAAAAATTAAAAATCTCCCTTCCTACATGGAAAAATTGAAATGGATGGGCACTAAAATAAACAAGTTGTTTTCTTAATTTGGTCTAATAGATCATTTTGTGTGACATGAAAACATGTAAATCTAAAGTATGGTTCTGTTGTTCAAGTTCTCCTGCAAACTGTTGGGATGATTGGGTATTTTGATTCAGAGTTATGGTTTGAATAAAGTGTTTTGCTACAAACTACCGTTGACCCTCAGACAAAGTCGCAAAATGAACTAATTTGTTCCAAATTGTTGAAAGTGATTGTTGAAAGTGAGTTTTACTCAGACCAGAAGCAAAACTTAAGATGGATTTAATACATTGGCTTTGCCAAAAATTTCAGCCACCGTGTTGGTGCATCAAAGTTGTACACCAACATGGCCACTGCCTACCTTTTTCGATAAATTGTTCATTCAAATCATTCTTTACCTCGTGATCATGGATGAATATATTTTTATTCCTTACAGACCCCATGAGAACATAACGGAATTTGATGATGTAAACTTGTGTGAAAACAGTGATGACAAAGTGTAAGTTTGCCTGCCATGTTTCTTAATAGAGAGATTTAGCACCACGTATATGTGAGACGCGAACGTGAAATATGACCACGTGACCTCATTTTCCCGCATTTGCCGTTTGCTGTTTCTACGTAAAGGTAAGCATTTTCGCATTTGCGGTTTACGTGAGATATTTTTGCCTTATTTTCATAACAAGAATTATTTATACTTCGTTAAAACAACAGGTCACGTGGTCATATTTCACGTTCGCGTCTCTCGTATACGTGGTGCTAAATCTCTCTAATAACAGTATCTGGCGATGGTGTTCCAGAAAAGGCGGAAGGTGAAGAATGAGTGGAGAGAATTCAAGCAAACTCTGTATACCGGAATATCAACGGCGCCTACTGAATGACCCCTCAGTTACTGTTCACATTGCATTTCTCTGCACCTCTTTCAAGTATTTTCAGTATCAGACGAAACGATCACCTTGTACCAGGATATCGGAGGAAACCACAACTGCTGTAGGCTGCGCCCACTGACTGACTGGTCAGTTACTACTCATTGCTTTTCACAGCACCTCTTGCCGTCACACATTTCCAACAGCACTCGAGAGATCAGCTTGTTCCAGGAAATCTCGAAGACCAGTCGTAGATAATTCAAGCAAACGCTATAAGTAAATCAACAACTTGCATGGCTTGCGCCAACTGAGGGCGTTTTCCATTTGTCGTAACTGGCCGGTCTGGCCGGTCAAAGCAAATGGAATGGGCCAATTTAGGGAACAAATGAAAAACGCCTTGACTATCTGGTCAGTTGCACTTCACATTAGCTTGCTGTGCACTTCTTCCACACATTTCCAACAGCAACAATTGAAAACAAATCTCAAGTTTGAACTCTCAATTGGTGCAAGCCATTCATTTACTTCGTTCAATGCGTCAGCTACTTGCGCAGCGTCTGTTGCTACAAGACACACAGGGCTTGTAAAGTAAGGTTTCTCGCACACATAACAATGACCAAGAGGACTTGTTAGTATCTTTCTAAGATCTAGCGGCAGTTGAGCCGGCTCTCGTATCAGCGTTCCACATTCAACTGCAGTCGGAAAGAAATTCTAGTATTAATACAGATACAGATACAGATATATACAGGTGCTCCCCAAGGGTCTTTACAGCAACCTGTTTACATGGAGTACAAGGGTTCAGCAGTTAAGGGACTTAGCCAGACCGCTGAATTAATGCGGTTCACAACAGTTTTGTCTGAGACGTTGAGTAGTGCCCTCAGTATACAGCCCACAACACCGGCATTAGCCTACTCATATCGACAAATGTGTGGGTTCTTTTAAGTCCCCCGATAGAATGTCGAGAGACTAGACCAACGGCTTAATCCCTGTCCACGGACGCTACAAACAGTACCAGTACGTATACAAGCAGTACACCAATGAATCACAAAATCTTTTACACTTTTACGGAGTCACATCACCTGTCGCATGAAAGTGTGTTACAATACAATACAAACAAAAAACGTTTGTGTTATAGCAGAGCGCTACAAGCTTCGTTACTTGGAAGTCTCAAATCCCAAATACATAATTTTCAGAATGACTACTTTCATTATAACCTATGACCCTGCGTCCTTATAAGGCAGGACGTTTTCTTTTGTTTATTAATATATTACGTGTTGTCGTATGATTTATCTTGTAATATAAAGTAGAGTAATAAAAAAGAAGTGAAAATTATGTACTTTGATATTGATAATATCATTTTCTGCAATCAGATTTCTGAAGCATAAAGCGACTGAGAGTAGTTTTACTTCCTCCTGGATGGAACGCAAGACCATCGCAAATTGCATTGAATTAACATAAATTATATTTCAATATTATTCGCGTTTAGAGTTAGAAAGTTGATCTATTAGCAACTAGCTTGTACAGGGCAAGGGTTTATATAATGGGCTCATGGTCAAGATAGCAAGTCCTTTACAAAGTAATAAATCATATTGTCTTCCGCTGGTCGAAATTAATGCTGATATGATTTGGTTGAGTTCATGCAGAAAAAAATTGTGTTACAAAAAAATAAAGGAAAGAATCGCCACTCTACAAAACAAATGTATGTTAAGCTTTATGACATGAATGCTGAAAAACTCAAAAACCCTGATCAAGATCTGATACCAAACAACAGCAGTAAACCCAGCCCTAACCAAGCCTAAATGTTACCCTAATCATTGACGCGATACACATATGTTGGTGACTTGATTTTTCTTAAATGTATCTCTTGTCATATTCACGCGTAGCTTTATTAAAGAAAGTTTGAAATTGGTAACAAATATAAAAATATGTGAAATTTGACACAAGGTTACAAATTGAAATAAAACAATTTCAAATAACGAACAATATATTTCGACGGACTATATATATCTGGTTTATTTTCTGTTTAGAGTTTTTTTACGCGCAAGATTTTACTATTATCCTTCCCGGTACAAACATGGTTCGTCAGAAGAAATGTAAGACTGTTTGTGTAATGAAATCCATAGATTCTTACAATCGTTATTAATCAAGACGCCGTAAAATTGACCTAAAGTTTCATCATTTCTCGTCTGTAGTGCTTTGCAGGAGGTAACACATATTTTGAATTTCCAATTTGTTTTTTTCATATCCTGTCGTTGTGCCATGAAAAGAAACTATAATGCCATTTATATACCACAAGTCACATAAAGCGTGGTCGGCTCAGTCGGTAAAATCTTTGACTCCTAAACAAAAGGTCCCAGGTTCAATCCCCGGTGTTGTCGGGGGTTCACCACACTGTCCGGGGACAGGGTCGTTAAGTTGTTGGTCTAATCTCGACCTTTTGCCAGGGACCTTGAAAGAACCTACGCACTTGTCGATCTGAGTAGGCTATTGTCGGTGTTTTGGTTTGTCACCTCCTCTCCTTTCCAATAATCATCTGGGAAATCTTTAAGTGTTCCTTTCCCTTCGGGTTAAAAGCAGAATATGCAAAAGACAGACTGATATAAGCAATGATAGCCAGAACCGAAGTAACTAGAAGATAAATAAACTATGACATCAAAAGACATTGATGTTCTACAATTCTAAAGCGCATTCCTGACCCGTTTTTGAAACGAACAAGATCAAATTTAATTCAGTGGAAAGAGATATGCATAATCCGGCCACATCTGCACACTTTCAATTTCAAATGCAATTTAGTTGTTTACCCCATTATCGTTTATCAATTTCTTTAGAAAGCCGGAGATTAAAATACAAGCTGTATTATCGCTATAAATAAGTGGTGTTAATGATCTTCTTAAACTGCTGTCGGCTTCGAAGTCCTCAAAGGTGATGATGTTTTGGTTGTTTGTTATATGAGATGATTATCACCTGCATTGTAAGAGATTATCCAACAAAACAAAGAAAGCGAAGGACGATATCCTGTCATGTATCAGATAATTAGCTAGTGTCGAGCTCTTCCAGCGAAATACAACATTTTCAGAACAACACACTGTAAAACCCGAAGGGTAAAAATAAATAAACCCTAAACTGTTATTTTGTCACATAAGAAAAGTCAATTCGGGGCGCATCTAATAAAAAGACGATTTTTACTGAGTTACATCGCAGAGCTTTTCAATGCATCTACCCGCATTCGCTGCTGATCAATGATAGTAATAAAAAACAATAATAACAACATTTCGGTTCATCCATTATTTTTCTTTGATGCTGTAATGATTACTGGTGAAATCCCAGAACATGGTTGGCCCAATCGGCAAGATCCTGACTCACAATCACAAGGTCCCAGGGTTGTATTTGTACGACCCTGTTTCGCCACACAGTCCGTGGGCAGGGATGTCTTAACGGCTTTGTAATCTCGCCATTAAAGGACTTTTCTCTCTTATTAAGAAGCCACCTATTTTATACTGTGGGGATCAGTATGGAAGAATGACTAGCCTGAAAAGTTTCTTTTTCAGACAGCCGGTTTCACGAAGTAGGTTCCGCTGTTCCACATAAAAGAACATACAAGGAATCAGTTTACTGGATCAAGTTATTTTTATTCTTTAAATTTCATTAATGAAACGATTATATTGTGAACGAGTTAGAAATCATTTGTCTTATATTCACATTTTCTTTAGTAATTCTAATACTAGTACTTGGAGATAATAATTTGTCGCATATCATTTCTAGCCGACAAACAACGGAAATAAAGAACCAAATTACTCCGGAAAGCATCTTGTTGTAGCTTAATATTTACGTCTTAAACAAGGAAATGTATGACTTGTTGATATTTCGGTTTTATTCTAAAACCATTATCAATTTCTTGTACATGTGTCATTCAATTTTGAAAATGGATTTATATTAAGTTATATTTCCTTGTTTATGACTTAATCTTAAGTTGTAAGAAGATACTTTTCGGATTAATTCTTGTTCTTTAATCAGTTGTCAAATATGACTTTGTTTTGTTACTAGACATAACGATTCCGGCAACACAATCTTTTTCAAGTGACTAAAATTATGTTTTAATTCAGTTGTTGATTATATTAACGTATATATATTCTTTATATATTATGTATATTCTCTATATGATGTATCCTGAGTGTTTTAAAAGTGTTTATAGGGTATCCATTTCTTGTCAGGCACAATCGGAATGATTGTCACCAAAAGACAGTATGCTTCTTTGATAAAACCAATGAAGGTTTTGGAACTCGTTAAAATGCAGCTTTAAATTAGTACAGCTTCTCTTGGTAACAAGACTTGGCGTAGCTTCATTCAATTTTTTCTTTAATAATTTTCTTTTTTCTTTAATATACTGAAAATATTATGTATTAAAAGAAATATCGTTACAAATGAGAGATAAGGAATAAACATTGAATAAAGTTCTGGATTCGATAGCAAGGGTTTTATGAATTCAATGCCACACAAGTTGTTCTTCATACTTTGTGCCAACCTTTGTTCTAAGACGGGACATTAATCTTTTAGAGATATGTAGTCTGGGTTGGACACTGAAGGACTTTCAGCGTATATCCCTCTTCATTTATCCTTCTATCCATAAATTCCAATTCATTCCCAAATTCATATGTCTTGCTACTTGAGTAAAACGACTTCAATTTCGATGATTCGAGTTTTGTTAATTGGCTTCGAATTACTGAGGCTTGCCGTTTAGACATTGTCGAGCAATAATTTTTGCAGAAAGTCTTCTGCAAGGCATTCCTGAAATTACGACTATAAAATACGAAGATTAAGGGGTTTGCTACACAGCTGGAACAGGAGGCGATAAGAGCAATGTCGTCTAACAAGTACATGATATACAGAGCCTCTTCCTCCTCGGCAACTGTTCTCTCTCGTACACGATCCTTGTTGTATATGCCAACACCATAGGACGTGAATACCAGAACAACTAGAAATGGACCCCAACTACAAATATAAACCATAACAACAACGACGAGCATCTTTACCGCCTTCAATTTGGATCTGGCTATCCTTCCATTTATCATTCGGTTTCGAGAGCGTTTCCACAGGAGCTTCAGCACAGCACCGTACGAATAAATGATAATCAAAAGGGGAAGAATAAAGGAGAAAATAAGGTATAAGATCGAGGAAGCTTTAAACAGCAATCCATCGGCATAGTAGCAAATATGGTATTTGTCTTCGTCTTTGTCATTCTCTACGGCAGCGCTCCAGTTCTGGAATATAGTACCAAGTTGTTCCAGCGGATTACCAAACTGTTTGCTTACAGCAATTGGGGAAGAAAACACTATGGCGTATATCCAGGAAATGGCTACCACGTTTCTACTGCATTTCCAAGTGAATTGTTTAGCTCTGAACGGATGACAAATATTCAGGTACCGGTCGATAGCAACTCCAGCAAGAAGTGCGAATGTAACTGCAAGAGTGGTAAAGTCGACGAAGCACAACAACTTGCAACCCCAGCTTGTCAGCCACTTTGGATTAGCTAGTTCCACGGAAACTTGCGCGAAAATGCAACGGAAGAGAAGATCAGTAAGAGCCAAATTAAAAATATGAAAATTGGAAAAATTTCTCTTGAATCGTTTTCTTTTTGCCATGACTATACACACAATAGTGTTACAGAGAAACCCAACCGCTGGGAACAGATACGACAAAATATAAATGGAAAGGGGGATATAGTCAACATCGTCACTGTCAGAGCACCATGGCCGATACTCGTCTGCAGGTACCGAGTAAGAAGCGTTGATATGCACCGACGATGTTATGCTTCCGTTTATCTCTTGTTCACACAAGACTTCGGTTCCATAAATATCAACCATTACCCACGATAGCAAACCTTGTCCAGAATATCCTTCTTCCCCAGATGAGAGTGTAAAATTATCATTATTAGCGTCATCAAAATCAGCGCTTGTATTACCAGAGAACATTCCCATATCTTGAAACTTTGTCAAACGAATATCGAGTTAAAAATCAGTTATCACCGCATTAATTTCTTATATATACTACTGGAAAAATCGACTTGTATATCTCCAAGCAATTGGTTGAGTGTTACCTAAAGTCTTCCAATAGTTATTTGATTTCTTAATTGAGGGAGACACAATTTGTACGAATACTATATGCAAAAATCATGTAAATTTTCAAAATGAGTTGTGAAAATATAATAAACTATATTGTTTATCATGAAATTTGCTTAATCTCAAATCTATTACTGTATCATTCTACAATTGCAAGTAATTACATAAATTTGAAACAAGAGATAAAGTTCAGATACAATAGGTATATTTTCACAATCGCAATTTCTTAAAAGCACTATGTTTTTAAAATTCCTAATTTCCAACAAATGTTAGCAAGTCAGCCAATATTATATCAACTAAATCAATTTCGTACCTTCACCGCGAAATGGTTGTATTTCAACAAACTCTGAACTAATAACGCGAAAACTACAGGAAAACTGAATTACTTTCTTCGCCTATATTCAAGTTCTATATTTATATTCACTACTAGAATCTGACTGACCAATTTCATTAACGGTTGAGTTTTTAGTACTAAGTTGAATCACAGATTATATTAATCTCTCATCTGATTGACCAATTTCATTAACGGTTGAGTTTTTAGTTATTAAAATAGAAAATACTAAGTTGTTATTCCGAATTATCGGGGAGTGGCATTCAGTCTAAAGTGTAACAATCCAGTGAAGGAGAAAAGCAAGTCGATTTGTTTTCACAAGTCGAGCGGTAAGGTAAAAGATAAATGCTATGCAAATCTTCACTCTTTATTCCACGTAGACTTAATATATTTTGAGAGGTCGGTAGAACAGATTTGTGTTTAATGATATGATAAGATATCCCCCGAGCGGTCAGTGAGGGGGAATCAGTTTTCAAACCGCGTAGCTTACTCTGACTGCTTGTCTTGTGTTACTTTGACGTTTGCTTCCACTGCGATGTGATTGGCCTGACAATTGCATAACAACTCGTACAACAATCTGCTTCAGAGTATTTTTCTAAAGAAAATTGTATTCTGATTAATTTGAATGCATCATTTATTCCATACAACTCTCTTCACGACTGTTTCCAGTACGTGTTTCCTTCTACAGTTGTCACTATGTCGAACCTGTTCAGTACTAAAATTGTAGCATTTTTAGATGAAGGTGGTAAGTTGTTTAACTTGAGCAATTTAATTGAATACATTGATTATAAAATGTTTCTCAACCTAGGGATCAGTTTCTTATCTGCTTCGGGATCACCTATATATATATTTCTTTTGATCCATATAAGCTTTTGTGTTTTTTTTTTCAATCTTTTTCACTATTACTAAGAGTAGTTTTCTTGATTTGTGATGGCTTTGTTGTTCCAGATAAAATTATAAATCATCAAAATTATAAAATAAAGTCGCCGTAACTTTGGGCGACTTTGTGCGATTTAAGGCGATTTAACGCGGCTTAAGCAAAATTCGCCAGAAAACTGTCGAAACTTTGTGCAACTTAAGGCGACTCTGGGAAGTGAAGTGAAGTGAATCCTTTATTTATACACGATAGAAATAAAAGATCTCTCATAACAGAGTTATGGTTTTCGGAGAAGCCGTGGCAGCTCTACCTCGGCCAACTGCTTACTGAACATATTGGCCAAGACAGAGCGGAAGTAGATACGAAGATAGACTAGGGTACCATAGTAGGAGATAAATCAGCTGTTCACCTTTTGCGCAAAGCTCTCTAGTAAAGGAAACGCAATGACCTTTATCTTTGTAATCTTGCCAAGTTGTGATCGATCTGTTGTTCTGCAGGTATTAAGACGTTTCTGATCGAAATGATATTTGTAGAATTGCGAGAATATGAACTGCGCGTCGGTCTAGTAGGAATGACAGCAAGTTCCGGCTTTCAAGTTACCTTGGAACAGCCAATGGCAGCGTGTTGATAACCCGTCAGGGAATCGTGACAGTTTATTAGCTTCCACTCTGAGTTTGCTCCAGTTGAAAACTGCAAACAGTATTCTTTATGTTGGATTGAAAAATAAATAGACCACTTTCTGGCTGTCTGGTCTAAGGGATGATATTCTTCCCAGGGCTTGGAGTTGGTCCTCAAAAATCTTACTTTATCGCGAGGTTTCGCTTCTTTTGCCATTGTTTATTTTTGGCCATATTTCTTGTTATCTTATAATTGCATCAACTCTTGTATTTTATTTTAATTATTCAGTGGAACCATCCTACAAAAATGGCATTAGCAACAATAATAGAATAATCTAGAAAGTATATTAAATTATCAAATCTTCCTATTGTAATAATCCTTCTGATTTGTCTTACTAACAGCTGCCTTGTTCTCAGGCCCAAGGAACATTATATCTAGTCAGGGCTCCAATTGATAACAGCATCTATCTGATGCTGAAGGGATTACCGTGACTATAATAAATAAACATCTATCTATCTAGTTGGACGTTTCCTGTCGATAAAATTATTGACCTAGGGTGGAAAACAATACACTAATAAATGAATTAAAAGGAGATTGAAATACCTTCCTTGAAACCAATGGAAGAGTTTCTCTAGTGTGATGACGATATATGAGTTGTCTGTAAATCGTGAACTCATAAATATTCGATATTGGTGCATTAATACACGCACGATATCAAAATTGACAGAAAATGTACCATTAAACGTCCATCAAAAATGTCATAATCCTAACCAGTAAGCTGCGCATATATCATTTTCCCTCCTTGCTGCGGTTGTTAGAATACTTTTTAAATTGTCGATACAGGTGTATTGATATATGCTCAAACAAATGTCCACTAAAATGCATCAAAGACACCATCTAGTGTCTACTGTCAATATATTCCCCCTGTATTTATACTAACCAATCAAATTAAGTCCGACATCCTATTCCAGCCCATCTGGTTCGTAAACAAAAACTGGTAATTTTAATTTCATACTCAGTTTTAAAACAAATTGACGACAGGAAGAAATTCAATCTGTTGTTGTTTCCGCTTATTCCTGCTGAGAAACCAAATGATGACAAAGATATTACTTATGTTTGGGCTACAAAGCAGCGAGGACAATTTGCTTCATCGCTTCTTGTACAAAGGTATTTTTAAAATACAGTATGTGCAAGTGTGAAATACAATATACACGTTTTGAAGGGCAATATCTCAATTAACAGTGGATTCAACTCTTGATTCTGAACTACTTTTAACATTGAAACCGTAATGAAGAACTTGTGTACGGAAGATAACTCGTCTGTTTGGTTCAATTCGCCCGTGATTGAACCGAATATTGTGACAGAAGCTCTTTGCGGAACATATTATATGGGGGAGGAACACAACATTTCTTATGGTTCGGTACAAAATTGTTCTGAATTTCATATCAATGAGGAAGACTTTGTATCTACTGGTACTACTGTCGAAGATACAGCATATACTATTTATTTATCACTGTTAGTTTGTGGTCTTTTTAGCAATGGACTTGTGTGTATTGTCATGGTAAGAGGGAAACGACTTGTGAAGAATTTCTCGACTTTCCATATTTTTAACCTAGCGATTACAGAAATCATATTTAGACTGATTATATCGCCGTTTGTTCTTTATATGGAGCCTGAAATGAACAACAGTGCAAGCTGTAGAGTGGTAGTATTTCTTGATTTCTCCTCCTTGGCGGTGACATTTACATTGCTTGCTGGGATTGCATATGACCGCTACCTCAATATTAGTCGTCCATTGCGTTCAAGACGAATAACTTGGCAACACAGTGCGAGGACTGTTCTCGTCTCATGGGTTTACGCCATGATGTGTTCCTCACCGTTCCTGTTCACCAGACAATATGGTAACCCGTATCAAGACACCTTTGACGAATTGGAGGACGATTTTAAGATAATACCGTTTGAACAGAATAACAGTGAACACACAACTAATGCCGTTGAAAGCTATAAAATGTGCTACTATAAGTCAGGAATACTGTTAAAGATATCAGCTACGATTTATCTAGTTTGTGCCTTTGTTCTGCCATTGATGATCATTATCCTCACCTATTCAGCTGTCTTGAGAGTTCTTACAAGACGAACTCGCCTGACTGCCACCATCAGAGTCCATGTTGCCCAATCGAAAGCAAAGGCTCTCAAAATGATGGGAGTAATTCTGCTGATGTACATATTGAGCTGGGGGCCAACCTTAGTAATACTGCAGTTGGACGCTTATGGAATTCTTGATAACCTGGAAACTGAAGGAAGCACTACTGCATTGTTCTTATCTGATGTGATATCTTTTCTGTTTTCGTCGACAAGTTCTATAGCAAATCCCGTGATATTTGCTTACTACAGCCGCAATTTCAGAAGAGAACTAAAGGCTTTACTTTGCAAGGACATTTGCTTAAGGATGTGTCGCTGCGGTGAACGCAATAAATTAATGAGAGAAACTACAATAACGGCTTCTTTCACCAGACGAATAATAAGCCCACTGTCGGTTAGCAAGATATATGTAATTAATGTCCATGGTGCACACGAGTGACTCTCATTCGCTTGTTCACTCCCGTGCTGGCCGTTCGCGCCAAAATTAATTAATTAATTAATTAAATTTAAATTTGTCTTTAATTAAAATTCGCTTTGTCTTCTCTGCAGGTGACATGTCTAACTAGCTAATTTTCTTGCCAGGATTCAAACCCATATCCATCTTTTTCAGTCCTTGAAGGGTCTGCGACTTCCAAGATTTTATTATTTAAAACGTTTGCAAAACAGTACCAGAGAATTGGCAGATGTTCTGCAGCTTGTTTGATGAAAATAGAATTTGAGCTAGAAAAAATAGAGGTTAGCTAGTACTGCTGTCGCAAAATGAAACTTCCATTCATGTAGACATTTACCTGTCACACACATTATCACTAGATTAAATTAATGTGTTATTACAAGTCAAAACGTTTAGTCACAACAATGCCGCAGACATATGTATAACTTCTAGATACAGTTTCGTTTACCGATCTTCTTTGTGGAACTGGCAGAACATAAATAAACCAATTTTGTCATAGCAATCAACTTAGTTTCGTCTCTTCAACTCAGTGAGATAAGCCTGAGCTCACGTTTTTCGGAGCCCGATGTAATTCAAGAAAGACTGAAGCATGAAAAACACGAAACTGTACAAAGTTTAAAATTATGCACACACGTTCTTGTTGTGCTACACTTTACTACTGTGCTTCGCGAACCAAGTTGAACATTTTTCGAAGCAGATTCATGACAAATGGTAACGCAGATAATTAAATGGAGTTACATCACTTTATTATGTTTTCACGAGTTAGTGAATGAATGAATGAATGATAGAATGAATGAATACTTTAATATAAATAGGATGGTCCATTCAGTTAATAATATGACTGGTATCAAAGGGAGCCCCATGCAGTATGCTAGTTATAAAGATATAGAATTACCACTAATTTACAAGTTTATATAATACAACGTTACACAACTTTATATAATTAAACGTTCTAAAATTACCATAAACCTCCGACAATAAGCCTGGGGCTTATTTTTGTTCAAAAGGCTTTTTCCTTCAATTTTTAGAAATTCTGTATCGAAACTGCAAGTCAATGGAGGGGGAGGGAGGTGGCTTTATATCCGAAGCTTATGATATGGTAACTCACTCAATCCGATCTAACGAAAGTATTTAATCCTTTTCCATAATCACTATCTGTACGAATATCATCTGCCTACCACATTTGAATTTGGTCCAAACATCGTGTCATAGCCGAATTTAATTGTTGGACTTCAGCGTGGCAGTGGTTTGAAACGTCGTTCTTTTGTCAAACTATCATAATATATTCAAAATAATCAGGAGCTATCACTATTCTCAGAGAGGAGCTATCGGGTTTTCCCATTGCGATAGTATGTTATCACGCATGTACTGCCCGTTTCTTCTGAGAGTATTCTAGACATTCCTATTTTTATCATAGATTAGTATAGCTTTGCTGTAGATAACCTGTGTTTATGTCATATCATTTTAAATTACATATTATAATTTCATTTGAAAAGCTCTCCATCCATGGGAATAAGACAATAAAGATCGTGTACTGTATTTTGTATTGCATTGTCTTGCATTATGTTGTGTTGTGTTGTGTTGTGTTGTGTTGTGTTGTGTTGTGTTGTGTTGTGTTGTGTTTTGTTTTGTTTTGTTTTGTTTTGTTTTGTTTTGTTTTGTTTTGT
>JANVCH010124174.1:2500-13312 GCA_025505405.1 Epizoanthus rinbou | reverse complement strand
CCCTATTAAAACCTTTGAAACTGTGTTCAAACACATTAAGGTCTTTCTTAAAATGAACGTAGTTTGGCTCGTGTCTTAGGGAAGATGTTAAGCTGTTCCATACATTTGCCCCAATGTACGTAAATGAGCCTTGGTGCTTGGTGGTCTTAGCTAGGAGTAGGCGAAGTTGATATTTTTGCCTCGTATTATAGGCATGGACGTCTCGTGTAAACAGGAACTCCTCTAGCAAGTACGCGGGGGCTAGGCCATGTATATTACCAGCATTAACACGAATACCGTAAAAGCTCTAAGAAGAACCCTCTATCTATTAAGCCCCCTTCTCTAATAAGGGGGGGGGAGGGCTAGCTAAATTATTTCGTGGCAATTTTTGAGACAAAGATATATTTTTTCTTATGTACGTCAACATTATTGGGGTGGGGGGGGTCTAAAGACCCCTCAGCCTCCTCGAGCTCCGCGGTCCCAGAGGCATTGTAAAGACAATGCCCTGTCACATACAGTGATATTTTATGCTACTTATCAGTTGGCCCGGCTGCATATTTCCTATATTTGCCTTTTTTCAGTGCTTCTTGGCTCGGGCCTTATTACAAGGGGACGGAAGGCTTATTGGGGGGACTGTTGGCTTAATAAATTTCCATGTTCTTAGAAATTCATAAATATCTTTATTCCTAACTCTGACAGCTGGCAACAGTTTAAGGAAAAATACCCCTGGGGACTTAATTTTTTTTTGCATCTCAGACGGGCGGCTTATTAGCTCTTATTAGAAAGGGGCGTAAGTAAAGGCTGAGGCCTTATTAGAAGGGGGCTCAATAGAGGAAACACGGCAGTAGCATTTGTTATGAATGATACTGGGAACGTACGTTATATGTACAAACATTGAGTACAGCAGCAAGACTGAAATTAGTATTACTAGATTAGACACTGGTGCTAGTTTAGAACGTCATATCATTTTAAAGTTTTATTAATAAACAGTTGCGGTCACTTGAGGCCTGAATAGTTAAATTTGTTACAGTAGGTTTATTGTTGTATGAAGTTTAGTCTTGTGTGTGGCGACTAACTCGTTTGCGCGTCTCTTCAAATCAGCCAAAGAAAAAGGCTGGTGAACAAATACAAACTAGTCGGAAGTATTTTTGGAAGTTGTTATTAAGGGTGACTTATGATTTTGTCATTCCTTATACTATTGTTTCCGTTCTCAATAGTGTCCGACCTTGGGATCCGATGACAGACCTGCAGGAGTATGAATTTGGTGGAATCGTAAAAACCAAGTACAGGCTGAAGGCGCCAATGGTCAGGACAACGAGCATTCTTAACGTCCAGGTTACAGAGGCCAAGAAAGGAGCCGCAAAGCGCAAAAGGCCGTCGTCCGGCCGAGCCCGAAGCTCCAAGGGTACCTCGAGAAGGAACTCAGTCGATCGATCAGGAACATCAACGCCCGACCCAGAGGCGGAACATTCGAGCAGTGTAGAAGATGACGATGAAAGCTTAAAAGGGAGCGTAGACATGGCAACCTTTGAGAAAATGCTGCAACCCTTGCGTGACATGCAGAAGGATTGCGTGACACAAATGCGCGCGATTCGCAGCGATCTAAGAAGACATTACAACTCGCATCAAGATGAGATCTCGTCGATACAGTTTAAGGATTGGATTCTAATTCTTCTTCTCATCATAGCGCAAGGCCTGTTTCAGTGGTACTATAGATGATTGGATGCATTATTCGAGACTTGATCATTGAATTTGAATATTTTTGGTTTCCTATGAGCCACATAAAGTTTTGAGGGAGTGGGAGAAGGGAGAGTTTGTCGTGGCGCTGCGAAAATAATAGTAACAATTCAAGTTGAATCTTTCACAAATTCGGTGCGCGTAGTCGCCCGGGGGGGTGGTTAATGAGGAGTGTAATTTATCGTCGGGTCACCTCTGTCAATTGGTCCTCTACGTTAGCTAATTAGGACAGACATCACCGCGCATGCGTCAGCAGATGTAGAGGAAGGCTATGACAATTTTCAAGATGGCAGTCCGTTTATGAACTTTAGAACTTTTTAACAATGAAGACGAAATTGAAACAAGACCTAGGCGTTATTTGGGAACAACTTCAATTTCAGTTCATTGATTAAATCTAAAAATTAGAATAAAATGTTAAATAATTTGCGAAATTCAGTTTTCAAGTTGGATTTAGATTTTTCAATTTGGAAGGGTTTTTTATTAACACCGTTGCACACGTAATACAGGTTATTAGCTGTTCATGCTGCGTCAATAAGCGTGAAATCGGCGTAGTATGTGCATTCAACTTTTGGCCTGAAATAGCAATCCCACATTTCAATATTTTGAGGTTTCCAAACCGAACATTTTCTGAAAAATACAATGATGAAAATTTTAATTGACTGCTAGGTTATCTTGCATTTCCATTTGCGTTGTTCGATCAGTAGTAACGCTATAGCATAGTGCACTTACGTTGGACTGTTATCTGGCCATTTGGTCCACAGAAATTTGCATTCTCAGGTTATGATTTGATCAGACATGTTCCATTGTTGAGTGAAGGGAGTGGACAGCCTGACACGGTATCGAATATTTGTTTGCAGATATCCGCTATTTGACGAATATAATGAACGGGTGTTGTCAATTAATCAGTGCGCAGAAAATGGCCAGCTTTTTTGAGTCGATTAATAAGAACTTGTAGCATGCCTATTAAATTTTGAAATTCTGCAAGACAACTGTTGAATTAGTTAGACCAGTGCTAATGTAGTAAGTGAGGTAGCGTTAAAATATATTACATGGTGCAAATAAATGATATATGATATAATGTTTACGAGTCCTGAGATGGCATGTATTTCAAAATCGTAAGTAAACTACCAACACAGGCCCAAACATGACGCGTACTGATACGAAACAAGTCCATTTTACGATGATATATAGGCGCCTAAATGAGACATATTGGTCATTCTATATGTGAAACATTCTGTGGGAAGGTCTTCACTCTGTTTCATAAGAACGTCTTTTATAAGAACGTTCAGCTGAAAAAACCCCTAAATTTAAGAACATGTTAAGAACATATTTGAGGCTGAAGATACGTAGAGAACTTTTATTTGGCATATAAACTGGGAAGAATTTGTTACTAAACTGTAAATGGCTGTTTCGAATGTACATGTATTAAACGCTTGTAAAAACACTAGGTGTTTTATTGGTAGCACAAACAATGGGGGAAAAAAATTAAGAACAGCAAAATTATACACTACGAGCAGACCCTCTTGTCCCCCCGTAATCCGTCGAGAGTTGGCCTCGCCCCATTCTTCTCGCCTTTCGCGCGCTGTACAGATCTTATTTTCGCCAACTCTCAACGGATTACGGAGGAAAAAGGGGGACTACTAGTAGTCTACAAAATTTTTAAAAAAACAAGAACATTTTAAGAACATTCGAGACTGAAATCCTAATTAAGAAGGTTCAGCTTCAACCCAAAATTTCAAAGTCTGGATAGCGCTATCCAGCGGATACTGAAATCATTATCCAGTAGATCACGACAACACTGACTCTAGTCCGTTAATAGTCCTTGTTTGAAAATGTTCAGCATTAGCATCATTTGCAACCAGGTTACTCAAAAGGCAGGCATGGGAACAACCATTTTTATTGCATTTTGTGAACGTTCTTATTAAGGTCAGCGCCGACAAATGGTCAAGGCCGCTTAAGAAAAAGTTTGTTTGGGTTTTTATTTCGAAGGAATGACCTTGAATACATTAAATTATCATTGTGTGAAATTCTAATGTTGTCTAATAATGTTGCATAATAGGTCGAGTTAGTACAGTTTCAGTTCTTAATGGATTGGTCTAAACTTTTGTTACGCAAATTATGAAAATTAAGCGTATTTTGAAGCAACACTGATCTCTGAACGCAGGAAGACTCAACAAAGCGTCTACTAATCCACAGCGGTAGTTAACAAACTTTTCCACTTACAGATCACAGAAGCATTTAAGACATGTAATCTGAATGGAATCTATGCCCAAGTCGTTCTATTCAATTAAGGAATCATTCGCCCGTAAAGATGTATTTAGAAGACAATTGATTTTGTGTGGCATGCGCTGTTCATGAATGTTATAGTGACTATTGTATTACCGTAGTGTGATTTAAACGTGTCAATAGCTATGAATATGGATATCTGGATGTATGCAATATGATTGGTGAAACAGAAATGGGTGCGCGTGTGTACAAACACAAAATCCTCTCTCATAATCATTATGTACATTACTTGAGATGTTGAAACTGTTGGAGAAAGGACCGGGAAATAAAGGTTGGCGTTCCTCAAGCCAGTATCAAGTGAAGTGAACGAGCACAGATCCTAACCTATCGGCTAGACTATAACAAGTTCTAATCACCGCCAACCAGGTTAGTTCAAAGTAATTTATAGTGGTTTACGGATAAACCACGTTAGTTCACAGTTATGACAATTTAGTGATTTACGAAAGGACCGCGAAATCGTTAAGTGTAGTCAGTTTACAAGCGTATATTGTATACAGACGTTCGAGTATTCAAACCGTTGTATAGTCAGTTCAACAGTCGTAGATTTGACTTTGGAGTTTATAGAGTTTGTCATTAACTGCATTGTTTCTTTGACCGCAGAAGTTGTTTAGTCAAGCTACTCGCGAGGACTCTGGAAACAAGGACTGAACACTACATGCTTTGTCTTCAAACCTTTTGAAATGACGAAGAGTGTCGCATTATTTACCAAGTTACGAATTTGAGTTAGTCCTATAGTCAAATGACTATTTGTAAAACCTTACTTTGCTTTGCTTCAAGATTTCCTTATTTTCATTTAATACTGATTAAAAAAAAAGAATCTTTCCCATGTGTGTCTCACTCAATGTTTGTATTTCTGGACTTATAAACCATGTAGTTTTAACGCTAAGAAGCAGACATTTTCCAAATTATTGCGGCAGATAATAGTTTTATCAGTTCTATTGGAGACCAAGCTGGTTTTTAAAGTGTTAATCAAATGTTTTCTAGGCTGCTTGAGTCTATTAAACTTGACTTGTTGTCAGTATAAAGTATTAATCAATTTTTTTTCTGCTTGAGTCTATTAAACTTGACTTGTTGTCAAAGCTGTTGGTATTTTTTAGTTCCATACAGGAAGGACATACCTGAAACAAAACATTTGCTTGCATTTATCCAAATTACGGGAGGGAAAACTTGCGTACTGGCCGCATGGTAGTAGAGATGAGAAATTATTTTGCAGTTTATGATTTAAGTTTTGTAAAACTTTCGATGATCGTTTCGACAGATACTTTGAAAAATGCAATCTATCTATCTAAAATTGTCCATGCAATGTTATGATAACAAACAAGCAACTTATCAACAGCTACAATAACTGTTCAGTTTTGTTGTAATAACGAAGAAATAAATGTTAAGAGCAACTTTGAAAAACTGCTAACAACATGGGCGAAGTATAAAATGTACAGCTCCACCCAAAAATGTTATGCGCATGCACATCCCATAATGATATGCGCACGCTCATCCCATAATGCAATGCGCAGGCGCATTCCATAATGCATTGCGCAGGCGTATTCCATAATGCATTGCGCACGCGCATCCCATAATGCAATGCGCACGCGCATCCCATAATGCATTGCGCACGCGCATCCCATAATACATTGCGCCCGCGCATCCCATAATGCTATGCGCACGTTTTGGACCATAATGCTATGCGCACGTTTTGGATCCCAGACAAGATCGCAAATCATCAACAACAATCCGTTCTTTATATATGTTTCGATATGTTCCTTAGTCGGCGGCGGAATCATCGTCTAAACGCGGGCTGGGCCAATTGTATGTCTGATATGTATGTATGATTTGGAATCAATCTGTTATGTATGTATAAAGTTGTTGTTGTTGTTGTATGTCTGATTTAGAATCAAACGAAGTGGAGCAGATCTGCCTGGATCTTCAACAACACAGCTGTGCTTTTTTCTTGCATTTTCTTTCTTTCATGTCGCCACCAACTTCCCAGCACCGGACCACTGCTTCATTTATTTTGACAGTGAACTTCACAAGTAACACTGAAACTATAACTGCTGGAAACAAAGCAGTAAGATCAAAGATGACCTGCTGAAGTGTAGAATTAACGTGAAACAAGAACCAATGACGTTTTGGAAAACTAAATGTTGTAAGATTACTTGGGTGGCTTTGGAGACCTTCAGTTACGTACAGTTGTAGCAATTAAGTTCATGTTCAGATGTTAATGTGCAGTTAAAAGAGTGCTTGATTAGCGAAAACTCTGCCTGGCCTGTGGGGAGGATTGCCCTCCCCCCTGCTGCTGTGGCTTGGGCTCTGAAGGAAAGATTGACTTTGTGTAGTGACTGGTTACATTTGTCGGGTCCGGCTAGCATGGCCAGGCAGTTTATCACCCTATATTTCTACAACAACATTGTACCAGAACAGGAGAACTGCTCAGTACTTCTACTCCAGTATCGGGGCCATTCCGGCCTAAATTGCTCCATTCCATTTGCTTGGGCCAGCCAGACCGGCCAGTTACAACAAATGGAAAGCACACCTAAGATTCAAGTTGCTGTTGTTAGGTACAGACATCACATTCCCAGCTAGCTGAGTGACTGGATAGAAGGTTTCTACATGTAGTTGATATATATAATTATATTACCACCGTTTTCATTGCTACGCAACCTTTCAAAATTTATTCTCTGTCTGGAATTGGATTTAGACTGCCGCCAATCATGTGCATTTCAAATAAAGCCTCGCATTCAGACAGAAAAATGGTTGGGCTGGTGCCATCTCGTCTGTCGGAACGTGCGCCTTTATTTGAAATGCACAGGATTGGCGGCAGTCTAAATCCAATTCCAGACAGAGAGTAAATTTTTGAAAGGTCGCGTAGCAATGAAAACGGTGGTAATTATCCAAAACAAATGATTCATAAATTGTTGCTTATTCCATCAGGCTGGTGAAGCAACTGAAGAAATTGAAGATGAAAACAAGAGTATATTATGGGCTTTGCTCAAACAGGTTAGTAACTGGTTACACAGACACACAGACACATAGATACACAGACACACAGACGTATACACTGTACAGATACACATACACACAGTCACACAGACACATATAGACACAGAGTCACAGTGTCACACAAACACAGATCCACAGTCATGCATAGTTATACAGACAGTCACTCAGACACACAGACACAGAGGCACAGGAATGTACGTACATTTGTAGATACTAAGAAACTCTCATACATGTACATGTAGGTCAATTCACATATCAGAGAAGAAATATGTGAGCAAGTGCTAGTTGCCCCTCAGCCATGGTAGATAGTAATACATTAATAATAAAGTTTTTAAGTGCCCTTATCTAACAAATTCAAAGGCACTGTATACAATAAGACTTGTTATAAATTGTATAATAGCTCAGTGGTTAGAGAAGATTTAACTCAGTAGCTCAGTGATTAGAACACCCGCCAGGTTATGGATTGTGTTATGGGTGCTGACTTGGGAAGTTGGGAGGACACAAGTTCGTGAAGCTAGAGTTACTGGATGTGCATGCTTACAGTTCTTAATTCTCATGCAACCTCCCAACTTCCTGACAGTGTGCATCCATAACTTGATAGACACAGTCGCTAATCATGGACCATTATAAAATTATATATATTCTTAAACAGACTAAGAGCGGTGTTGAATGGTTCTTCAAAATTTCTGAGTGCTCTCAAAATTTGTGCCTTGCTCGAATTGCTTGCAAAATTTTGGAGGGTGCTTGCTTGCTCGAATTAGCTAATTGTCGTAATTCAGTGCTCGCAAAAATAATGCTATGCTTGCAAATGCTCGCAAAGACCATTCGATACCCCTACTAAGAGATCAAAAACACTTTTTCATCCAAATACCTTCTACTACACATGATTTCTTGTAGATCTCCAGGCTTAATTAGATTACCAATTTACCAGATTATGTTACCAATTTGCATTGCTTGCAGGTTAAACCAGGTATGGACCTCTCAAGAGTCACACTGCCCACATTTATTCTCGAGCCCAGGTCATTCCTGGATAAACTGTCAGATTATTATTATCACACCGATATATTGTCAAGGTGAGACAAAGTGTGATAACTATCAGTGTATAAACATACATGACAACAACAACAACACATTTATTTATACCTATTAATTAAAACAACAATTTACAATGAAAAAATGAAATACAGATAAGGAAGGTAATTGTCACCCAGAATAACCTTCGGGTTAATCCAGCTGGGTGACAATAAATACTGGCTTAATGCATGGTTAGAAAATACTATGGACATGTTCTTTGTGTTTTTATTAGACATACACATCTGATGTTACAAGTAATTATAATTGCTTAATACATGGTATAATTATATCAAACAAATATATTAAATATGTTTAAACTTGAAGACAGAACCATCTGTCCATGCCACATGGTATACAAAGGAACATACATGTATGTCGTGCCCTCCTGTTTCATTTGTAAGAACCTGACAGAAACTAAAAACAAAGTGAAAACACAAGGATACCACTATTGAAACAATTGGAACCAGCAATACATTTGTACTCAAACTCCACGTCACTATTTTGAATGGAAGACCTTGAGAGCCGAAGTCTTTTAAACTTACTGTAGATACATACATGTACATCTCTGGGCCCAGTTGTTCGAAGGCCAATTATCACTACCCCAGGGTTAAACTCTTAATCCATGTTTGTATTTACTACCTTATAAACTGGTTTGGGCTGCCATTTTGGGTCTAGCAATTGGGTTTCCAAGGAAAGACTCGACATTATTTTATAAGCCCCAGAAACATATTCCAACGTGAAGAAATTGCTCTTTGAATTTGGCTTAACCCAGGGTTAAAATTAACCATCTTTTGAACAACCGGGCCCTGAAGTAGTACTGGAGTTCCAACCTCTTTTTCTTAGAGGAACAACTTGAATTGTATATACATGTACTGTAAGAAGTTAGTGTGAATGACCATATCCAGCTATTAAACCTGAAGATTTATAGGTGTTTTAACAATCATTTGCTATCTTCAGATTTTAATAATAAAAATTTATAAGTTGTTATTTATCTACAATAGGGCAGCACATGAGGAATGTGCATACAATCGCATGAAGGACGTGGTTCGCTGGTATCTGTCTGGCTTCTACAAGAAACCAAAGGTTTGTGTCATACCGTGTACTACTGTCACTCCATGTACCTGAGAGTACCATGTACATGTACCTGAGAGTACCATGTACATGTACCTGAGAGTACCATGTGCATGTACCTGAGAGTACCATGCGCATGTACCTGAGAGTACCATGTACCTGAAAGAAAAGTTCTGGAAATGTTTTTCTGTAAACTCCTGGAAATGTTGGGGAATTCTATGTTGACTCCTTAGAAAGTCCTGGAATTCTCCATGTGTGTTAGTTGAAAAAGAAAACTCTTGGGAAATAATGCCTACTAGTAAATAACTCCTAACAAGTCCTGGAATTTTGATGCAATATGAAAAGTGTGCAAATCCTGGGTGCTAGTACACCAGGATTCTAGTGCTTTTGCAGACTTTAGGTTTACAGTTTCATTTATTAATTACAACTTACTTTTTCCAACAGGGTTTAAAGAAACCCTACAATCCTATCATTGGGGAAACATTCCGTTGCTACTGGAGCCAACCAACAGGAACTAAGACATTCTTCGTTTCAGAACAAGTGTCACATCACCCCCCTGTTTCAGCCTTCTATGTGTCCAATAGACAGGAGGGGTTCGTGGTGAATGGCTCAATATTAGCAAAGTCAAAATTTTATGGTAAGAAGTTTTTGTGTCTGTTTTTATATGCACTGTGTTCCTCTTGTTCTTATAATTAAATGTATCCACTGGCTTTACGTTTTCTTGTTTGTTTCCTATACTTGACTGTCTTAATCTTTCTGTCTCCTTTTCTGTCTACAGTCCTGGTCAAAATTGTTGGTCCAATAAGCCACCTTCCCCCTTCCCCACTCAATGTTGGTCAGTTTAATAGAGAGGAGGGCTCATTAGAGGGGGTTTACTAGAGACGGGGGTTATAAAAAGCTGGTTTTGAAGCAGGTGCCAACATTGATTTATACTAGTCAAAAGGATAATATAAATGTCTTGAAATGGAAATTTTAAAACATGTATGCATCTCGGACAACTTCATTGTTCACTGCAAATAACTGTTTACCTTTCTTGTCAGAGGGGGCTTATTACATTCATAGAGTGGGTATTACTGGAGAGAGAGGGGGGAGGGGGCTCAATACAACTTTTAATGTAGGGTATCTTTGGTTACATACATGTATCAGGAGTACATTACCAGTCTGTGTTTGTACATTGTAGGGAATTCTTCATCTGCAATTCTGGATGGTGCGGCTACGTTGTCGCTGCTGAGGTTCGGTGAAGAGTATGTCATGACAATGCCGTATGCCCACGGCAAAGGTAGCTACGGACTATTACTACATGTAGCATCTGTTTGCAAATGGTAGTTACATTTATTATACGAAGTTGACTCAAATGGGATCATTCATGAATTATAGATATGGAATTTAATTATCCTTAAAGCTTTACAAGAACCAGGAGTAAAAATTCACAATAATTTCATTTCTCCAGAGTGATTGTTCGATTTGTGTTTTGAAGTACTGTATTCTGGATCAGTATCATTGGCACAAGCAGATGCACATGTCACAGGAAAATGTCTCATGTTCCTATCAACTTGGCATTGCAGGTTCCTTAAAAACTAACCATTTTTGTGGTATTTGTAGGTATCCTGATTGGAACATTGACGTTAGAACTGGGAGGTCTTGTGACCATTACTTGTGAGAAGACAGGCT
>JANVCH010124063.1:0-13314 GCA_025505405.1 Epizoanthus rinbou | reverse complement strand
TATAACAAAAATTTGACTCAAATCGGAGCATTCGTTATGGAGTTATTATCTTTTGAAAGAACCGGAAGTAAAAATTCTCAAATCTCAATAACGTCCAATCAGAGCGCGTGCGTGTTCAATTCGTGATTCGAAATGCCATATTCGTGATAAAGATGGCGCAAGCGTGCGCTAAAAAAATCAACTTCCTTAGCAACCTTCGCGTTGCAAGTCCCTTAAGTTTTTTGTTTTTAGATTTTGTGTAATAAGTATAAAAATAGTGATAAATTAATGTATTGTTCACATTTAAGGAATAAATTCAAATGGTTCCATACAAATATCATACTTTAAATTAGTAGGTTAAAATCAGTTCCAAATGTGAGGTTGTGGCTTAAGGCCTGGCTACACAGTGTAACATTACACACAATATTGCATGCGATGACTAAATTGCATCATGGCCACCTTTGAAAGTGTTGTGTGCAAAATTGTGCACAATATTGCAGACTGTTTAAGTAGAATCAGATTCTACTTGTGCAACATCATTTGTAACAATTTAATTGAATTTCATCATATATCCACTGCCTGCAAAATTTCGTGTCTAATTAGTGTTGCTATGGCAACAAAAATATCAATTCCATATTGGAATTTTTCGATTTTGAAGTTTTTATGAATTTTCAGGAATATTTCTAGAAATAGTATTAGAAAACAGCTTTTCAGAGACTAAACATTGGATGAACCAAAAATAACAAAAACTAGAATTTTAGAATCAGTTTTTCCAAGAAATTGAAAATTTTGAAAGTAAAACCTAATTTGCATACTTTATCTGATTGATGTCTTCAGTGTTGACATCATCTAATCAATGTCAAACAATGCACCTATTATTTAGCTACAGTCACTAAAAAGCTTTGGTAATTGGTCAAAAGGCAAAAATATTGAGGTCCATTAACCTTGGGGGGGAGGGGGTCATAACAATAGATTTTCACAGATTTTGGAAATTTTGAGGAAAATGTTTTGAGAGGTTTGGAACTATTTGGACAGACTGGAACGATGCACATAAAATGAGTTAAGCGGTGGAATATCCCTGTTATATATTACCTGTTGGATATAATAGCAGAATATGCAATGGCTTTCTAGGCTTCTGATTGGCTGTATTTTCTATGGCATGGGATAATGAGTATTTGTGGTAATAAATGATTTGTCATAAAATAAACTTCCCATTTTGACTTTCAGGAAAGTGACGCAGTGCAGAAATCAGTTGCAAGAAAATCTCTTTATTGTTAATTCAGTGAGTACTGATAATTTTACATAAATTATATTTAAAACATGTGGTTGTTGATGATGTCAGTGATGAATATTGGGTACATTTTATTTTTATATTTATTTAATTTTATTCATATATTTATCTCTTATACATAATCATCTCTTAAAGTGTGTATGCAATAGTTTATGTTTTGTTCGATTTTGTATAATATTGGCCTTACAAGTATATTGGCAAAAATAGTTTTTTGAATTGACTTATAATTAATCTTTGTCCCATAATCAAGCATCAAAGTTGTCCCAATAACCACCCCCTGTTGAAATTACAGTGACCAGGAAAGAATCGGGGGAATGGTGACTAATTTGTTGGGCACCCAAATCATCCGGAAATGAAAGCACTTGGTCTGGCATTGTTGTATAAAATAGTGCAGCATGATCAAAATGCCAATTGCAACCGGATTTTTGGTTGCAATAATATTTCTAACAAGGATAAAAAATCTATGTTCATATGTTCTATGTTCAGCCCAAGCGCTTTCATTTCTGGTTGATTTGTGTGCCCAGTAAAAGTAAGCTGATAGCATGAAATCAGTTTTGGTTAGATCAAGAACTTTTAACTGGCTCTTGTGCTTTGACAAGATTTGGTCTTTGAAAAAGGGTCTGAAGTACTAGAAAAAGTCCTTGAAAGTCCTTGAATTTGTTCTTGTAATTTTGTGCAAACCCTGCCTAAACATTGCGCAATTATGTAATTTGAATTGTACATAATCTTGCAAAGGTAGAGAACCTTTAATATTTTATAGTGACATTTAAACATTTTACTCTTTATATTCAATAGTCACTTCGCCCTGCATTACTGAATGTCCGGGAGATGTGCTACAGGATCAGTGACATGGGCTTGTGCCGCGTGGAGAAAGGACACACGTACACCCTTGATGAGTTCAGAGATGCCCAGTTCCAACAGTTAGAGGAGGTATGTACTAATTATTTAGTTCCTTTGATTGTGAGAGCTTAATGTATTGTGATGATTATATAGCTTTATTCCAATTATATAACAATCAAATTAAATTCATGTACTAAAATAATATGCATGCTGGAATATGTTAATCTTCACTAAAGAATTGCCTTTGCTACTAGGCAACTGAAGTAGTACAGAGCTCTGGTACCATGCAGGTCCACATTGTTTACATATGACTGATTGCTTTCCTTACCTCCATTGTCTAGGTTGCAGGAAGACTGTCCGAGTTCAGAGATCTTGTGAAAGAAGTAGTACGTAGTGCTTGTCGTACAGCCCTCCTTGAAGCCGGTTTTACTCCAGATGATTACTTTATGGATATGGAGAGCCCCATGGGCATGTATGGAGGTAAGAAGCTGACTGTACTCCTGCCGTGTATGAGGTCTGTACCACTAGAGAGTGTACTCTGTGTATCCCATATTATATATTTGGTGTATTAATACTAACAGTATATTGTTAATTTTTATTTTAAATGCAAATTTCTAGCTATGTTTAGAAATGCAATGAAGTGGCCTTGATGATAATAACTTATACCTAAAGTTATAACACTCAGATTCTATCCTGTATTCAAGTGTCTAAATCATTAAAATGTTAAAAATGTTAAAATAAAAAAGGTAACTAAGTAAAATGGAAGTTCTTAAAGAGAAAAAGTACTACTAAGAAAGAAGTTGTCAATGTTTTAAATGTGGCAACAGAATTGAACAGCTCGTAATCTCTAATGAAAGAGTGTTCCAAATATGTGGAGCTGCAAATATCAAGGATCGATCTCCAAGACCTCCGTCCAATGATTCTTTATTCTTTATCTTAATTTATACACGGTAGGCTTAACGTAATGGTGCATGTCTTGGACACGAGCTCCAGAAAAGGGTTTGACAAGAAATTACCTGTTCAGTTCCTTTCCTATACAATCCACCCAGGAATACCCTTGACCATGGAATCGCCAAGCAGAACGGTCGTTCCAGGAGTAGAATTAATGAATTAACTTGGGCATGAACTGCAGTCCCTTTATTATTACTTCGTCATCAACCATTGACATATATGTGTTGTGTTACAGATGAGTACGGCTATGGTGGGGGAATGGCACAGTCTACCTCCTCCTATGTGATGCCCAGTGGATATGAGATGGATATCTATGGTGATGCACCAGATAAAATGACCTACACAGAGCAGGCAAACAAAAGAAGCCATTGCAGACGGTTGACAAGGTACAAGTTTGTTTGTAGATTGTGAATCACAATAAAACAAGTCAGAACGATGTATACAAATTTAAACAAAACACTGGCAATTATCACATACGATCAGACCATCATTGATTATACCCCCAAGGTAACTTTAAGTAATTTTTATAAATCTATGATAAATATTGAAACTTGTTTCAGAGTTGTGGTTGCTTGTCAATGTTTATGGCCACTGACCCTCTTATGAACTGCAGGGTGGTGACCGTCGTGAGATAATTGTTTGAAAATGCATTTATAGTGTATTAGTAACTTCAATCAAAGAAGAAAGCTACAATGTAACACGTGATCCCAAAACCATGGGCTAATTACGTATACCACACAATGTATTATACAAAACCACATCATTTAACGGAGTCTTTACTTTTATTTTAATAATTACATTCAGACAGTATGGGATATGCTAATACTTTCAATTCATGCCTCATTTTCCTACTAGTTTCATCCGGCTCTCTGACTACCTGATTGTAAACACCATGCATGTACTGGCTGTGAATTCTGTAGCAACGCTTCTGAACTACCTTGAAGAACAATTGCAACACACCCCACCCCTGTCAGACGTCCTAGGTACTCAGCAGGATGGCGTAGAATCAGAAGATGATGGAACTGTGGAACAAAAGGTAAACCATGGTGTCCGTGTTGAGAAATATAATTATGGTGCCAATATATTAATCCAAAGGTGCTCTTGATCCTACGTTACACATCCTGATGCCCTTGATGCCACCCTGCACATCCTGAGACTCGTGATGTCACTGCACATGATCGTCCAGATGCCTTTGATCCCACTATATATCCTGATACTCTTGTTCTCACAGTGCACATCCTGATGCCTTTGATCCCACTCTGCATATCCTGATACTAATATTCTCACACCTCACATCCTGATAGCCTTGAATAATGAATGATCCCACTCTGCATATCCTGATACTAATATTCTCACACCTCACGTCCTGATACCCTTGAATAATAATGAATGATCCTACTCTGCACATCCTGAGACCCGTGATGTCACTCTACACATGCAGATGCCTTTGATCCCACTGTATATCCTGATACTCTTGTTCTCACAGTGTGCATCCTGATGCCTTTGATCCCACTCTGCATATCCTGATACTAATATTCTCACACCTCACATCCTGATACCCTTGAATAATAATGAATGATCTTACTTTGCACATCCTGATGCCGCTGTGCACTCCCCTTGATACTAACTCAGTCTCTGCACATCCTGGTGCCCTTGCATGATGGCACTGTGCACACCCACATGCCCATGATCATAGTCTGCCCACCCCAATAACCTTTATCTTACCCTACCACTGATGTTTTAGCTTCCAGGCCAAACGGAAGAGCCGGGTGAACTCCATCCACTGTATCAGACTGAGCTTTTACTGGAACCAGCACTGTTACTGTTTTCTCCGAACCTTGACGACTTTCTAGATGGACAGGGGGAAGTTATCAAGAGATTCCAGGATGCTGTGCTTAGCGTTGCAAATCTGGTGCCTGACCCTTACTTTGATGCATTCACAAGGTATGCTAACATCAGAAATTGTAACGAGTAATGTGAAAATCACCAGCGTGAAAAACGCTTGCTCAAATCTTTGTTTAGAACATTAAAATATATGGCTGTTATTCACTCACATATTCTGGTTTGATCCCCGTCCCCCAGTAAACCAATTCTACGTCAATTTAGCTTCAAGTTGTATCTTTGTTATGATTTATGATTTACTTTGAGAAGAAACATCAAGGACAACCACCTAGATGTTAATTTCCAGTTTACAAAACTTTAATTTCATTAAATATGCAAACAAAACCACCACCACAACAACAACAACAGCAACAATCGTTATTTCATACAATCACAGATGTTACACAGCGATCAATACAATAATAGATACACAAATAACATGTTTGTATGGGGGTCACATGGAATAACTAAAAAGCTAATCGTACCAGGTGCCCCGGGCTAGGATAAATACTATACATTCTTATAAGCACACAAAAAAAGAAAAAAAAGGAAAAAGAGAAAAGAAGAGAAACAGTTAGTTGCATATCCCCTGATACTAGAATCGGTAGTGATCTATATCTGATGATACACACACAACAGACAAAACAAATGGATGGCTATATAAATAAATGGATGGCTATATCAAAACCTAGTAAGAATTGATAAATTCAGTTATTATGAAACTCTTAAAACATGACTTGGATAATAGTTTAATTTGTTTTGGTATTGAACTCCATATCTTTGGACCTTGGAATCTGATGTTAAATTTTCCATAATTTGTTCTTATTCTTGGCAACGAGAGTGCTAACTGAGATGATGATCTGATATTATAAGAGTGTCTACTGGACACAAAAGTGACGAAATCCATCTAGTTTGCTTTTGTCAATATTACAGACTGTATTTGTTTCATGCAGGCCGATTATCAATGGAAAGGTGGAAGAGAAAACAGCAGGCGAAGGCCCCAGTTTGGCTACAATGTTCGAAGATGATCGACACCTTCAGGGAGTTATTCAAAGCATTAAGGTACTGAGGCTACAATTGTATGTGGTGTATCGTTTTTTGCAATTGTATAATATTGGGAATGACATCTATCACCAAACTTAGTATTATTGAAGTTTGAAACCTTCAGAGGTTCTTAGACCATGAAATATAGAAAATATGTAATCAGGTGAAATAATTACGGTTATGGAGATTTAGATAACTTAGACTATTATTCGTTCTGTTGATAATGTCCGATTGAGGAGAGTTTGTGCAGAAGTTATATAGATTTCTGCAGTCAAACTACGTCATATGTTTCCTCCAACAGAACAAGAATGAATTCATTGTTTGAGATTTGAAATTATTCTTCAGTTTCAACTTCTTTAAACAGATAACTCAGATTTCAAACCCATGAATGTTGACTTGTGAACAGTTCAACCATTCCTTTTTCACATTCGCCTGCATAACCAACAAGATCTTCATTATTTCAAGTGCCATAAAACATGAATGAATCCGTGTAAGATTTTTGCAGGTTGAAACAAGTTGATTTGTCAGTGCTACATTGGTAGTGGAAGCCTTTGTTCATTAATCCAATCAAAAGTAGTTATTCATATGAAGACTGGTTTGCAATTTACGTTACTTACCTGTTTTATACTTAGAAGTTTGAAACTGAAGAACAAGATCAAGTTTCGAATATTAAATTAATTATTGCGTTCTTGGAGGAAACGCATTTTGGCTGTGAAATTAGTTGAAGGTTTCAACCTTTGCAAGACAGGTTCAAGTACGAAAAATAATACTGAAGCATATATTTCTCCGAAGCTTATAACTGTTGGATATAAATCCAGACAAAGTATGGCACTTAATACGGTGTATTAACCTTAGGGTACTGTTTTGATTTTACGTTCAGGACGCAGTGTCATCCGCCTTTGACTCTGCCTGGCAGTACGTAAACACATTTGAGCCATACAGACAGTTCTACCAGGAGAATGAGATGTTGGATTTGGAGGCTCTCAAAGAGGCCGAACATGGTAAATGTAGCATCCTACTGTCCATACTCTTACCAGTTTTTTGTGTCAATTCATCAACAAATGAATCCTAGGAATCCATGCCTTAATCCTATTTTTTTACCTGATTTCCTATCAAACATTTCAACTGGTTCTTACATACTAACGTACATGTATAAAGCATCTCGAATTTTGATTACTAAATTCACTTGTTTTCAGAATATTTTCTCAGTGTTTTTGGATATATATTAGGTAGCGTTTAAAATGCCCAGGGAAGTATGTACAACATGTGTAAATCTCAACGAATTGAAGCTGCACTATGGAATATTGACTCTGGGATATCTGAAACTGTTGCAATCCTTAAGGAAATATTTCTATTTGTGAAATGATATAATCCAAATTACAGCCTTTTGGAATTATACTCACAGAAAGTTCTGGCATTAAAACAAGGTAGTTACGAGTTATTCCGAGGCTTCTTTGCATTGGGAGATATCAGTTGAAGATTGTTTTGTTCAAATCTTGGTGAAGACAGCATTCGTGACAAACTTCCCAATCCCTTGTGGTAATAGATGAAGATAACTGTTCAAAAAGTTAAGATGCATTGAAAACTTTCTACAATCCTTCAGTTGTTGCAAACACTGCTGTGATAACTGATAGAGAGATGCACGACCTTAATCTAAAATGGAATAAAAGTTTCAATATTTTAATTTATGATAAAATTTAAATTGTTGAAAGACTGATCTTGGTTGATAAGAATTAGAAACTTTATTTAAAGAGATGTTAAAAGAAGAAACAATGATGCTGCAATCAAACAGTTTGTCGAAACAACGAACCATGGCACCCATCCTAATTACACATACATTTTTTGGAGTGTTTACATTCATTTCTGGATACATATAGTGTAATTGAAAGAACACCTTTCCCATGAATTTACTCCCCCCCTCCTGAGGAGTTTCAAGGATTGATGAAGAGGGTCGAAGAAGGTATCAAAAATTTAGAGAAAAAATGTTTTAACGTTTTTTGAAACATGTTTTGAAAATCGTATTTAAAGTTTAATTATCAACAATATCAGTTTTTTCAACTATTTAAACTTGTATCATTATTGACACTGATTGCTCAAGCAGTTTTATTTCAGTTTTTGTTGTATGTTATTCAATGTCAGATGTGGAATTCTTCTCCATGTCCCTTGAGAAGTACAACAACGAGCATGAGTTAGCAGTTGCTGTACAAGACAAGAAGTCAATTGGAATGATTTTAGTAGATGCAAGAAAGATGAAAGAAGTTCTAATACCGTCACCTCTCAAGTGCTTGGATGTAAGTAAATATTTTTCTTTTATTGTTTGTTAAGAAATATAGGGTTTTAATAACTTACCAGCCCAACTTCTCAAGTATCTAGTGAATATCAGATTTGTATTAAGGGTAATATCATCTTCAGCATCAAACGCATTTGTGGTCATTGTCAACATTGTCTTCATTGCCTCGTTTTTGTTATCATAATATTTGTCATCATTTAATTTTGGACTAATTAATCTTCATTGTTATCTGTATTGACCATTTATATGTATCACAAGGACGATTGGAACACCAGATATCAATATTGTATATTATATTAAGGCTTATTAGCACTGTTCTGTTTATTGTACAACTTTCTTCCAAATATTAAATGTAGACTTTTGTGTAAGATCTTGTATCGACTTAGGACTAAATTCCAGACATTTGCATCAATTACAATTTATGGTTACAGAGGAACATTGGAAGTTTACCTTGTTTAACAAGAACATTCTTTCTTCTTCTCCCATAGGTAATCAATGACATTCTGCCCAAACTGGCCAAGAAAAGAGTTGACGCACTGATGGAGTTCTGTCAAGATGCACAGTTTAAGCTTGAGATAATACCTACAACCACCATAGAGTATGTACAAAGCTTGACCTTCCTTGACGAGATACAAGAAAAGGTAAGAGTTTGGTACACCACATCTGTATCCTAATAAATCATTATCAGCAATAATCTGAGTGTGATAATTTGTAGACAATGCATTTATTAACCTGTTTATTAATACACAGATCGATGATACTGAAACAGAGGCCACAATTGTGAAAGAGCTGTATGAACTGATTGAGAATTACAAAGTTCCGACCCCACCTGAAGACCTAGCTGTCTACCAGGTATTATATCTTGTGTTGCTGAAGAACATAAAATACAATTAACGTGTACACAGAGACAGTCATACAGAGAGACACATACATCAATATGCACATTTACACATTCACACATACACGCATACACACAACTACACACACGTACACACATAGACATGATTTAAAGTCTCATTTATCCTTGCTTTCAGACTGCCAGAAACGTATGTAGTACAGTCGTGAAAGCTCATACATCCTTGTTTCTCATAGACTCTACGCCCAACTGTAGCGGCAGTGCGAAATGTGATTGATAAATCATTAGCTGAGAGAGATGCCAATGTAGACAAATTCTGTACCAGCATCGACAAAGATATTGTCTTCCTCAATAAAGAGGTCAAGGAACTGAAACAAAGGGCACAGGTATGTTTGAAAACTATAAATTGCATATAACTGATTCCCGCACTTTACCTTTACACAAACATTTTTACTTCCTTTACTTCATTATTTCTGTACATTTTCGTGATAGCCCAAAAAACTACAATCTCCGTTGAAACCTTGTGGTCCCAAAGTCTGGAATTCTATTGATGAATCACTCAAGCACTTGAACAAATTCTCTTTCAAAACTAAAGTAAAACAGCAGTTAATTTTGGCCTATTGACTGATTTTTTAATTTTAGTTTGTTTTTGTTTATTATATGTATTAATTTATTATCGTTATTATATTAATTATAATGTCTCCAGTAGTATTATGCACTACTTTCTAAATCAAATTTCTGACCACCTCTGTAATATTCTCATGTAAAGGCCACCTGTCTTGATTAGCCCTTATTGTTATTACAGGTCGTCTGTACTCAACATTCAGTTACTATTTCTTTTATGTAATTCTCATTGTTGTTGTTGTTGTCTTCAAATGCGTTTTTATTAATGTCGAAGAAACAGTATTCATGCAAGATTCCTCTTGCTCACTCACTAGGAGAGGTATAAGCGTAATACAATGTGCTGCCCCCCTTGCTTGACCTTTTTCTCATCCAGTGTACCCTTATATATACGATGCGAGTACTTGCTTAATAATGTTTGATTTTTCTGTCTGGTAAGGACATTGTGTACTGAGATGGTCAAGCGTGACAGTATCAATGTTGTTAGTTATTTGTAGTGAGATAAAGGTCATGGATTGCGTGACCTTCCATAACTCCCAATGGTATAGTGTAGATTGTACGAACATACGATTTGTGTTGTCAATTCATACTGTTTCCTTTTATATTCTCAGGATCCTAAGATTCTTGATTCAAGCTCTCAACCGGACGGTGTCCTTCAGTTGCTGTCAGGTCTACAGAAAAAGATGGATGACTTACAACAAAGAGCTTTTACCTACAAGGCATACCAGAAAAACTTTAAAGTAAGTTTGCGAGGTATAAACTTGATTGACAGTAATGGAACCTAGTAACGATACTAGTAACTAGCAGATGAACTGTTAGCGAGTTCTGTACACTATAGCTAACAGACATGTCACTGAGGCAATGCCTTGCTGGAAGATATCATTCTTACAGTTTTGTAAATTATTTCTTTAACTACATGTAGGTTACCATTTCACTCTGAGACTGTGAAATTCCGCGCTGCTGAACATTGTAAGCTGTATAATACGAATGGAAGTCGATGTATATCTTTGGGTTCAAAAAATGCAAATATACACTATCGCAGTAGAACTAGCACTCTTTCTGAGCATTAGAGAATTGGGTTACTAGTTTCGCATCAACACAAAGAGATGTGCTCATGAAGAGCAGGAAAATGTACTTCGTTCTCTTTAACTAAGACATGACACGGTACATTCCAAAATCCGGTAATGTAAACTAGGAAAAGTTAAATCAACTTTTTATACTGGTAGACAAAATTTTAAAAACTTTCAAGTAATCCAACCACTTATTCAGTTGACAAGATAATGTTGGCACACAGGTCGTGCAGTTGGTGAATGTTCTCTTTGTGTCTACTTGACAGGTTGAGGTAACTAAGTATGAAGAACTGGAGGTTGTTCACGCGGAGCTGAAATTGAAACATGCATTATGGAGCTCTCTAGTAGACTGGGATGTTATATACCAGGACTGGATCGATGTAAGTAGACATGTTTCAATTCCCGTAATCTACTTCATTATCAGGTAGCCTTATTATAGACATTATGCATTATGACATGGTACATGAATATCGTATATAACATGGTTGCAGCGAACAAAAATGATTCATCTAGATCTGATCTGAACTTATCTGATATTTGTTAGTTTTATAAACGTTTAAGGGTTTTAGTATGACATACATGTACACAGAACATTCATAAACACAGTTAATGACATAAAACTGATTATTTTTTGGTCTTTCCATAGTCAGCTTGAATTCCAAACGAAAAACATTCCCTGTAATTACATTTTTGGAAAATGCTGATGATAAACCGGGATATTTTTAAGTATATATAGGAACAGTAACCTTGTGACAACTCTTTTGCAATAGTGAAAATTCAAACCCCTTCCCTAACTGTCTCTTTTATACTGCAGATCAAGTTTGACGAACTGAATCCGGAGACCCTAAGTGGACAGGTCATGAAGTACGCCAAGACTGTGTTCCAGTTGGAGAAAGGGCTTCCACCAAACAGCGTTGTACCCATACTGAAGGATAAGGTTGAGAACATGAGACACAAGGTATGAAATGTGCTGCAGACCCAGCTGTCGTACAAACTACTACAATATAATTGTGGGAACGCATTGTACTGTTTTCTCACTGCAGAATTTTGATGACTTTAATTACACAATATGGCTTTATTGTCAGACATAGTACAGAAAAGCTACAATCTTTCTTTAGACAGCTAGCGATATGCCGTTTTAAATATATACCTTATTATGTATCACAGATAGTTTCCTCCAGGTTTGTTTATAAAATAGACAATTGATCTATAATTCATAGTCAGAAATAACGTTATGACACGCAAATTCGAATTCCTTTTAGTTTTCTTAAGAAAGACGTACTCTAAATCACATATCACATTCAGATGTTTATTGTCTGTTCTTTTGCTATACACCAACAATTAAACACATTGAATGATAGTAGTATACCCTGCTGTCACATTGTCATTGGAATGTTTGGTATTTAATTTATGTAATATAAAATTATCGTATTATGCGCTTCATCAGTATGGCATTGTAAATAGTCAGGCTGAACATTGCTACAGCCTCTAATATGTATAAATAATCTTACAGTGATTGTAAGATGCGTATTTGAAGAAACGTTTTTTCTTATGTTTTTGCATTGCCTTTAACAGCTGCCAGTGATCACAAATCTTCGTAACCCATCATTGAAACAGAGGCACTGGGACGCGATTCAACAGATCTTTAACTATCATTTCAAGGAAGATGAACCCCTGACCCTGGGCTTATTGAACAGGATAGAGGCCTTTGATCACACAGAGTCTATTGAGGAAGTGGCTGGACAAGCCTCCAGTGAGGCGTCCCTGGAAGCAATCCTGAAAAAGGTTTGTTATGGACAAAATCATTTATATGCGACCAGTGAGACAAATGTTTCTTTTGTCAGACCATCAAATGTGTTTTAATAGCCCATTTCTGAGTTACTCTCCAATTCCTGAGAAAGAAAAACATAAAATCAATGTGTGGTGCCAAGTAATCTTATAGTAGCTGTTCTGACCTTCCCTCAGTGTGACGTCATTGTTCTCGGCAACTTGTCGTGTCTAAAATCCATGCACCCTACTGATTCCTACTAAATTCCCCTCCCTATAAAACTTTATATCCTGATTTCTTAAAAAATAATTTTGTATCAGTTATAAATTTTCACTGTTCTTTGTAGTGATATGTTAACTCTGAACACATCAGCTTGAAAAGTTGCTTATCAACAACTTACCCGCCTCCATGTGTACCGACCTGTAAGAGTATGACACCTAATATTTAAAATTTTCTAATAGGTTGAAGATGCTTGGAAGCAAACAGAGTTCATTGTTCTGCCTCATCGTGACTCTAAAGATGTGTTTATACTTGGTGGAGTAGACGATGTGCAAGCATTGCTGGATGACAGTATGGTATGTTCCAGAATATTATTATGAGGCTATTATAGAGAGGAATATTATACAGAGGCACGAATATTTGGAACCGTTTGGAAGACAGTATCAAACAGGCACCGTCCCTGGCCATTTTTAAGAAACAATTAAAGAAGGACCTGTTAGACAG
>JANVCH010123952.1:0-13314 GCA_025505405.1 Epizoanthus rinbou | reverse complement strand
CAAAGTTATAGGACCACGAGGACTGTTGAGAAAAAAGGTATGCATATCGAAATAACTGTTAGTTGATTCACACGTTGGGAAGCACATTTATAACAAAGTTATAGGACCACGAGGACTGTTGAGAAAAAAGGTATGCATATCGAAATAACTGTTAGTTGATTCACACGTTGGGAAGCACATTTATAACGAAGTTATAGGACCACGAGGACTGTTGAGAAAAAAGGTATGCATATCGAAATAACTGTTAACATATTTCCATTTAGTTGGTTTCAAGTATTAATTAGAGTTGAATAAGTTCTGTAAATCTCGTTATCAGATTTTTAAACTACTCACTTATTTTTCCATCTTTTCTCTTTTCTTTACTTCATATTCCATCTTATTTCTTAACAATCCGTTTTTCATTTCCTTTATTCTCTTTTTGTTTTTTCCTTTTCTAAATCACATTCTTTCTTCTGTTAGCTAAGAGTAATCAGTTTTTATTTATTTATTTTCGTTTCCTTTTCTTCTAAACCTGGTACTTGTTGTGTCCTTGGTTTGCTAAAAAGAATTAATTACATTTTATTTTTCTGTTAGACACGTATCCTTGTAACACACAGTATAAGTCTTCTACCACAAGCTGACAAGATTCTTGTTCTAAAGGATGGCGCAATATCCGAGGTGAGCATTTAAGATTTCTTGCGTTTGTTTCAAGGAAGGTAAACCGTGGATTTTGCTGATCATCTCACCTGCGGAACTATAAGACCCAAACCCCTCGTCTTCCTTTCCGGCATCTGTAGACAATGTTGTGAATCGGTTTGCTTTGCATAGGTAAAGGTAATTCAGCTTGAAATCCAGAATTTATTCGGATGCGGTTTGCTTGGCATTATGATAGGAGAAGTCGCCAAGAGAGAGAGTAGAGAGACAAAAAATAAATACTTTCAAAATACCGGGGGGGGGGGGTTCGGCCGCAACTGCTGCCTTCATCAGCTAATGTTTATGGCGTGGAAAAACATTAGCTGACATAAACATTATCTGACATAAACATTATCTGACATAAACATTATCTGACATAACTGACATAAACATTAGCTGACATAAACATTAGCTGACATAAACATTAGCTGACAAACATTCGCTAACATAAACATTAGCTGACATAAACATTAGCTGACATAAACATTAGCTGACATAAACATTAGCTGACATAAACATTAGCTGACAAACATTAGCTGACATAAACATTAGCTAACATAAACATTAGCTGACATAAACATTAGCTAACATAAACATTAGCTGACATAAACATTAGTTGACATAAACATTGACTGACAAACATTCGCTAAAATAAACATTAGCTGACATAAACATTAGCTGACATAAACATTAGTTGACTTAAACATTAACTGACAAACATTCGCTAACATAAACATTAGCTGACATAAACATTAGTTGACATAAACATTAACTGACATAAACATTAGTTGACATAAACATTAGCTGACATAAACATTAGCTGACATAAACATTAGTTGACATAAACATTAACTGACAAACATTCGCTAACATAAGCATTAGCTGACATAAACATTAGCTAAGATGAATATTAGCTGACGAAGGCAGCAGTAGAGGCCTTTTAACACATGCCTGATTCACCAACCAAGCATTTTAAAGTAAGAACATGTTCTTTACAAAGTATTTTTATTACATCAGTAATGACTTTGTCTGTAACATCTGCAGGCGGGAACGTATCAAGAGCTGCTCAGTAACAATGGATCCTTTGCAAAGTTTGTGAGAACGTACGCAGCAGAACAACTCAAAGATGAAACTGAGAACTTATCAAAACAAAGACGAATAAGCGAGAGTTACCCCACGAGAAACTACCCGGACACTGAGGACCAACAGCAGCCCAAGCATAGCACGTTATCGCCTATAAAAGACGGCGAAGCCAATCAGGAGCTGCCTGAAATAAGAACAGAGAGTTGCAAAGAAGATGATGTTGGAGATGCGGATCGCCTCCAAGAAATGGTACAGAGCACAAAGAAGGAGAGGGCAAAAGGTGTGGCTTACCCAAGAAGACAGAAAAAAGGTTCTGATAGTTTGATATGAATTTTGTTAGCGAAACGTTAACGCTTTGCTCGACTACGAGTAGTCCCTCTTTTCCCTCCGTAATCCGTCGAGAGTGGGTGAATAAAAGACGCGCAGACAGGCGAGAGGCCTGAGGGAGAATTGGGCGAGAGAAAAAGAGAGAGAGGAGGGGAGAAGGGGGGAATTATATCCCATAAAACGCCATCAGTTGGTTAAAGCTCATTGGTTGTTTTTAATTTGAACTAATTGGACCAGACGACAGGGGCGTAAACGCTGATGAAAACTCTGTTGGTAATAAGGTGTGAGAAATAGTGATGTTCTTTATGATGGCGATAATGAAATAATTATATTGCATGACACATTATCAATCTTGTGCTTATATAGCGCATCCCACGTAACGTCTCGATGCACTTTACAATAATTGAAATAAATATCGACGTATAATATCAAACTGTTGCGAGTAATCGGGCTCCTTCGCTTCTGATCGCTGATGATAATTCTATTTGTGTTTCAGTATCCACTGTATCCATCCCAGAATTCCAAGAGCTCCAGCTTGATGTGGTTCCAAGCAGCGATCAAAAGACGGCTGAAGAGTCCGACACGTGGGGAGCAGAACGGTACGAGGAATTTTATGACTACCAACAATTCGAACGACAGCGAGGAGAATCTTTTTACTCAGATACTCTTGAGCTTAGTTTCAATCGACATAGAAACGAAAGCTTTTTGGCGGATTCTGGTTGTCAGTTTGTTTCTGAAAGGATGAGAACAGCAACCCTTCTTGAACTCCCAATGGATCTGGGTGTACGAATCATGAATGAAAGTGTTGTAGATTCTGGACAGATGGAAGAAAGCTATGCAACTGGTCGGCAGAGGACAGACAGCTATGCATATGGTCGGCAGAGGACAGACAGCTATGCATATGGTCGGCAGAGGACAGACAGCTATGTATCTGGTCGGCAGAGGACAGACAGCTATGTATCTGGTCGGCAGAGGACAGACAGCTATGCAACTGGTCGGCAAAGGACAGATACTCTTCTATCTCTTGAAAGATTCCCATTAAGGTCACGGACACAAACTGTAATGTCGGTAGAAACATTTGCTTCTGTTAAAACAGATGATATATTTGAGATTATTGAAGGAGGTCACGACACAATTCAGGAAGAGGGCTCAGCAACAGGACAGGTAATTTTTTAAATTTTATTTTCATTTTTAAAACACTTGCTGGGTTGTCGTCAGCCATTTTCTCCTGCTGTAACTAAGTGAAAGGGCAAACGGTCTAGAATGCAATACACGGTCTGTTTTATCTTACTCTACGGCTTCATTCAGTTGTGTATAAACATAAGTAGCCGGGTGGTCAAAACTGGGGTTCGTGGGGGAGGGGTGGAACAGTAACATACAATTAAGACCCTGGCGTCTGACGAAAGAGGGTTTCTAGCGCAGTCAGGCGCCTTTGACCTGCTCCCCAAATTAGTAATTGATAAGTAATGTGCTTACTGTTCTATTTCCACGATGCTTGGATTACGTTATGTCCGTTCAAAACATCACATAGTTTCTATATAATATTTTATGTTTTTCGCCCTGATGATGAAAGATGCGAGCTAACCCTCACTGTATTATCTTTGACGAAAGACTTGTTCTTAGAATGTCAGCTCAAATGTCCGACCCTTACGCGCGGCGAAGAACACAATACCTCAACTTTTGGTTGGCAATTTTATCTGTAGCATAGTGGCCATAGACTACAAGTGTACCACAGTAAGATTATATGGTTACCGTATTTCCTTTCATTTACCCAGGTAAAACTTGCTGTGGGGGTCACGTACGCCAGATCGTTTGTTGTAGCGTTGGCCTTTCTACTAATACTACTTCTGCTGGCAGCCGAAGGGAGCCTCATGGCCTCGCGAGTGTGGCTTGCAGACTGGACCTCGAGCACGTCGAATGAGACTACAGTGCAAGAACGTGACATGAACTTTGGGGCGTACGGAGGAATCAGCTTTGCTCAGGCAGTATTTGGTTTCTTCGCTTCTTTAATCATGGCGCTGGGCTCCATAACAGCGTCAAGAAGGCTTCACAGAAATATGCTGTTGAATATTATGCACGCGCCAATGTCATTTTTTGATACCAATCCTCTTGGAAGAATTGTGAATCGCTTTTCGAAGGATATGTTCGTGATCGATGATCTTATACCGAAAAACTTGATGGAGTTTTTGAAAATGTCTGTCAAAGCGGTGATGACTATATGTGCCATCAGTTTTGCTACGCCTTTCTTCCTTGCCGTCATAATACCACTGGCCGTGCTGTATGTTTTTGTGCAGGTGAGTCCGACCACTGCCTTCTTTGCGTGTGGTTGATAGTCTGTGGACCGGTCACTTACTATGCACAGTGTATGTGTTCTTACACTGTGTACATCTGGTACAATATTTCAGTAGACATTTAACACAGAATTGAACAACCCTTATTTCTTAGTAGAATGCTGCGTTATCTTGTGTTGCGTTACATTGTCTTGCCTTGCGTTGTGCTATTCTGTGCTGTAGTGTGTTATACTGTGTTACGTTACGTTGGTTGCGTTATATTAATATTTATTTTATGGCTAGTTAATTTCGCGCGCTGTGATTGGTCAATTTCAGGTCCGTGAGTTGCCATACGGACCTCTCGCTCTCGAGCGGCTGTCATTTATTTACCTTCTCATGTGTTTACACGCCCTCGCTTGCTCTAAATTATCAACCATACAATAAATATCTTATTAGCCTCGTTTACTCGGTCCGTACGGTAAGTTATGGATCCTCCCTTTTTCATGGCCATAAAAGGAAGTGAAAAACTCGGTCCATAACTTACCGTACGGACCTCGCACTCGGCTAATAAGAGGTATGTATGTATGGTTCCGTTGTGCTTTAATGACTCAAAACGGAAGGAAAAACACAAGGATCCCATAACTTACTGTACGGACCGAGCAAACGAGGCTAATAAGATATTTATTGTATGGCTTTGTTAACATTTTGGAGCAAGTTGAGGCGTGTGAAAACTTGAGAACTAAGAAGGTAAACAAATGACAGCCGCTCGAGAGCGAGAGGTCCGTACGGCAACCTACGGACCTGAAATTGACCAATCACAGCACGCGAAATGAATCAGCTGTATAATAAGGATATCTTATGATTTATTCCACCAGCGATTTTATATATCTACCTCCAGACAACTGAAGAGGATTGAAGCTGTCAGCTGTTCTCCGATCTTCAGTTACTTCTTTGAATCGATCAGCGGCTCGAGCACCATACGCGCGTATTGGCAGCAGGATCACTTTGTTCGTGAGAACAACTACAGGATTGATGAAAACCACGCGGCATATTACCCCAGCATTGCTTCAAATAAGTGAGTGGCGTCATCGTGGTGGGTAGTATGAACATGTCTTTGTACCAAAACGTACTCGTTGTACAGCAGAGGCAGAAGCAGCAACAGCAGCAACAACAACAACAACAACAACAACAACAACAACAATAATAATAATTGACAACAACAACAGTAACAGCAACAGCTCAACAACTGATGACAATAACAGTAGCAACAGTCTCCGCTTCTGCTTCCGTGGCTAGTGTAAGCCGAGCTTAAGTGTAACCATAAGTTTGTTCCAGGCTACTTAGCTGATAAGTTTGTAGATTCGATAGATACATTGTAGCTGAAAAGCCCAGTCACTGGGCGCTTCAATAAAGATATGTATGTAAAGATGTATATATCTCTTCGAGTAGCCGTTACTGTGGAAGCAGCAGTATATTCGCTTGTAGAAGCGCAAGATTGCAACTCAGTTGTATTCTATCTGTTTTAGGTGGCTTGGCGTGCGAGTCGAATGTCTTGGCAACTGCATTATTTTCTTCTCTGCTCTATTTGCTGTAATAAGTCGAGAGACGCTCCAGAGTGGTCTGGTGGGACTGTCCATCTCATATGCATTGCAGGTGAGCTGACTGCGTTATCCTCATGTACTCTGCAGGCACGTAGTAGTGGGCCATGGTGCCGACCGCTGGACCATCAAGCTGACCTCCGGTTCATGGGGCCAAGAATTTTATATTGTGGGGGAGGAAAAGTGTTTGCAAAATATGTTCTATTTCAAAATTGTTTTGCTATTTTAGATTTCCCCTCTTCTACTCTTTTACTTAAAAAATATATTTGTGAGACTACACCATTCAAGTCCCACAAATCAAATGGTTGGTCACTTCTTATTGTTCTGGATGGACCGACCGATCAGTTCTTAAATGGAACACGACTATTACCGGAACTGATTCTTGCCGGCCTCTCCCCGCTGGTGATCACGGACTATAAGCCGCGAGGTTATTCAGTAATTCAGTTGGTGTCTTTTTGTAGGACCAGTTAGGTTCGGCTGGCGCGTCTTGACCTTTTCATTTATAATAGCCAGAGTTAGTTCTTTCCGGCCGGCCCGACCCACACACTGAACGTTCCCTTATACAGATTTTATACTTTATTTATTTGTTACCACCAGTACTGATTTACAAGATTTCCTTAAGATACAGAACATAGTGACATATTAGGAAAGATATATATAAGTATTTTACTGGAGCTAAAAGTATCTGATGGCAAGACAGTTTAAAAAGAAACCACGAATACAGAACGTATGACTGCAGGGTAAATGAACAAAAGAAAACTGATGGGGGTAAAATCAATTGAGTGTGAAATGTAAGTCACAAATCAAGCAGATGCTTCTTAAGATTGATTTTAAAAGTATTAAATGATGCACTTAGTTTCAATTTAGTTGGAAGTGAGTTCCAGAATTTCGGGCCTTGATAAACAATGGTAAATTTTCTTATATTAAAATGTTAAAATGTATATAAAGTTTTCGATCCAATAGATCATCTTCAGATATGAACTGAGAGATGAAGTCCGCTGTTAAATAATTTGAAGATGTACGGAATACTTTAGTTTAGAGTTAAGTGATTCCTTTGGGAAATTTTTTAGTGTCGGTTTGTGTCGCTTCTATTAAACGTTCTTCTGATTTTTCAACGTTTGCACGTGATAATTATTATCCAAGAGAACAAAAGAGTAACTGGGTGTTTGTTTGGCGAATGTGCTGACTCATCACAAAAGGTAAAGAAAACCAACAGCAAGGAAAAGAAACATTGGCTGGGAAACCGCAACAGCGTTAGCCAAGTATTGCGGGCTCGTGTGTAAAAATGAGAGAGAGAGGGAGAGAGAGAGACACACACACAGACACACAGACAGACACAGACACACACAGACACACAGTCAAAGACAGAAAAGCAAAGAAGGCAACCCAACGCCAAACCCTCCTCCCCATCACGATATTAAAAGATCTATCGAATCCCAAACAAAAAATGAATCTTTATCAGAACTCTTAGTAATATCTTTTTGTTTTCATGTAAACGATACCTATATATAACTTCATCTGATTATCCGTTATACAGGGCACTGGCACTGGCACTGGCACTGGCACTGGCACTGGCACTGGCACTGGCAGCTGTTGTCGTTTGCCGATCGATGTATGGCCTACTAAAAACGTACAAACGTTAAAATGTTTTCCTACTCGAGACGCTTCAGGGTTTTTCTGTCGTTCAAGTGAGTTTTTGAAAAAACAGCACGAACATGCAAGTGCAAATTATCCGCCTTCGGCTTCGTTAGTAAATTACCGTGGAGAATTACGCTTCACTTACAGAAGAAAACAAAAAAGTGATATACACTTTCCAATTATTGCAAGCTTTTAACAGATTCACATGACCTACAAAAGCGCCATTAGCGACAAAGTTGACAAGTAGGCCAACAAAATAAACAAAAGAAATGGTACTTTTCATTTGCGGATATAGGTTTTGACATGTGCATCAAAATCAACTAAAAATGTAGCTCATTGGTATGTTTTTGAAAGGGTACTCTAAGATGTATAATTTATAAACTACAGGAGATGACAACTGGCAGTGTCTGTGACACAAACGAGCCCAATGCATGGCAGTTGAGAGTGTCTAAGTCGGAGGGTAATTCCATACGTGTAGGAAATTAGCCGCGGAAGCTGGTCTTTTAGATATCGTTCGAGGTTGAATCCTAATATTTTCCTCCAAGTTATTGCGTATACAACTCTCAGGTGGGTGATTTATTTTAACTCATTTATTGTAAGTCATTTAAGCTGGAATCCTTTTCATAACTGTAATACTGTTACTTTTGTCGGAATGAGTATAGTCAGTCAATTTTAAAATACTGACATAATTGCAGTTCCATTCCAAACAACTAAAACTTCATTTTCTGCCAAGCTTGTACTGTTTCAACTGTCTACAGTTTAGTCAATTTGTTTCGCCTGTTTTAGCCTGAACTCAGACACTAATTTTCCTTTTTCTTGGCGAGAAAGGGAGATCAGGCTACACCTGTTTCGAACGTTATATTGCTGTTTTATCAAATGCAATTCGGCAATTTTACTTTAAAAATCCTAGCTTAAGAGAGTCTGGGCGTGGTTGTTCAAAATATTTGATATTGTTGTCTCTAGGTTTCTTGGGTAGATATTAAAGAGTTATCCAGCAGATGGGATATACAATTTGTCCAATGGATGGCGATTTATCTTGTGCCAGCGAAATAGTAATTTATCTAATCCCCGCTTCGAAGCAAATAAGGCGGCCGGCGTCTGCATAGATGGTGAGAACAGCGAGGGCCTCATGGGCCGCGAGACCGTAAAATTACTTAAAACATGAAATTTCTGTATATTGTAATCTACGGTAGAATTTCAGAAGCAGAAGTAGAAGCAGAAGAAAAAGAAGAAGTACACCAGTTTTATTTGAATATTGTTTTGACCGTTTATACGAGATTTATCACTTGAAACGGTGCAAGTATTCCGTTTACGACAAAGAAATTATGGTCAACTTACACCAACAAAACTGGGTTTATTTTCGGGTAGGCTTGTTTTCGGAAGTATTCAGTTTGCATTTGAAATTTTGGAGCTTTTTACAGGGAGGAGCTTTTTATCGGGGACTTTGCAGTGGACGTTTATAATATTTGTCCATTTGAATACTGACTCGAGAAATCTTTTGAAACGGCTCCGGCAGACAAAAAAGTCGCAGAATGCTGAATCGACGAACGGGTAAAACTGGCAGGAGTAATACGGATCCTTTATACGAAACGAGCTACTCACCTAGCCTTTAAACCAACTCTGCTAAGATTGAAAACTAAGATTGTACAACGGATGTTCAGTGTTTTAATCAGGGACCTACTTTTCCGTGCGATTTCGTACTGGATTTACATTGGTTAGTTCTGTGTTATTGTGTGTCAATCGGATTTCTCTTGATCGACTTCATCATTTTAAAAGTTGAACATTATTTATTGAGACGTTGACTTTTGAATTGAATCAGTTTTTAACATCAGTGACTAATGCGATCATGGTTGGTTCAGTTGGTAAGATGTCCGACTCCCAACCAGTAGGCCCCAGGTTTAAGGTTACGGTACACCTTGTGCAGTGTTTTTAGTTATCAGTTCGTAGCTCCGTTAATATTTTCTGGATACCCATAAACCCATATATCACTGGAAAGCTTATAAAATTCTCTTCACGAAGCGCCAAGTCCGGTAGTTTTTAATTTTTGATATCGTTTGTCAAAATTCCAAATGCAGCACAGTTTGAGTGCTAATAACGTGTCATGAAATTTGTCAATTCGATATATTTTTTTATTTATGACCTCAGTTCTAGACTAATCCGCTTGAAAATTTAAAATTATCTTGAGACAGTTCTAAAATACGGATGACGCACGCTATCAAAAATTCCTGACACGTTATTAGCACTGATCTGATTCGCTTATGATTCTCGGCTAGGCAATCAGCGTTTGATTTCATATTTTTGCACTAGTGCAATTTGGAATAAATTAACACAAGTACAATTTTTTAAAGATTAACAAAATTGACCGAGCGTAAGCGAGTTCAATTTATGGTCTTTTTATGGTCAATTTATGTACGAGAGCTAATTTATTCCGACATTGCACGTGGAATTATGTGATTACTTGTTAATCATACAAAAACAAAAATTCTGAGATATTTTATACTTAGCTTTGATTCCTTTCCGACTGATTGACTTCGTCAGTTCGTGTGGACATTTTCTCGCTAGTCGTCTTGAACTTCAGTTGTAGTCGCTTCCCCCGATCCAGTATATGTTTAGATTTAACTGCTTCATGAATTAAATACTTTTATCCACTCGCTGTTGATCCTTTGCATGTTGGAATTGTTTTTTGCTTCAGCTTTATATAGCAAGTCGTTCAAGCAAATCTCCTTCGAAAGCTTCGTTCAAAACAAAACAAAATGGAGGTTACGTTTGGTTGCAATTCGTTCCCAGGGCCATCCACGCATCAGCTGTGATCTGATTGGCTCACGTTTCTCGGCTGGCATATCAGAGTTGGATTTCACATTTTTGCACTCTGATTTCAAATGAACAACACCTTTCTCAGCCAATCAGAATGCAGAAATTTTTGTTGCTATACGAGTCCACCTTAAATGCAAATTTCAAACAAGCTCCTTAATTTTCAATGCGTTTTTTGATCTCTATACTTTAGTGATAAACACTTTACAGTACAGAATAATTTAACAATTGACCATAATAAAAAAAGATGGCGACTGGTACTTTAACCCATAATTCTTAGCGCACGAAAACCCTAATAACACTCATAAAGATGCACTGAAAGGTCCCAAAAACTCCAAACTAACATTCACAATGTTTTAGTACATGGACCAATTTCGCAAAAATATATGGCTTTCTATGGTCCTATTCGTTGTGTTAGGTTCGCAAGGCATTGTGGTTAAATGTACAGCCGCCATCTTTTTTATTATGGTCAATTATTGGACAAAGTTTATTTGTGAGATAACTGAGTCTAACATCTATTTTTGTATTCAACTGTTTCGAGTTTGTTCAAGAGGAACTTTCCAATGACAAATTTAGTTGGCATGGGAATCGAAGCGCGCGTTGACTATGTTTTCAAGCTTCAACTTCAGTATTATTTTCAATCTTCACTGGCATGAAGATGTCAGTAATGCGCATGAGCACAAAATTGTTGGCAGCACAACACGGTGGTAGAATAATGCGCATGAGCAAACAGTTATTTGCAGGTGACGTATTGACAGCTCAACCAATGAAAACGCGGAAAATGGAATTGAAAGTTAATTCTCAAACTCATTAATAATTCATGAAGCAAACACAAAAGAAAACCAATACCGTGACGTGTCTTGAAATCAGTTCAAACATGGCTTCGTTTTTGCATTCACTAATTTTCACCCAAAACTAAATTTGTTCCAGTAGTGTCCGCTGCGCGTCGTTTTATCAACTCCGTTTTCGGTGTTTGAAATGTGATGAAACACTGATTCTCGTGTTTGAAATACAACTTAACAATTATTGAAAATATTGAAAATATCGTGATTTGAGTTAGTCGTGGGCAATCGATTATTTGGCCTAACCTGTTTCCATGGCAATAATGTTTTTTTGCTTTGTAAATATAGTCTTTGTTAATCAAAGTTCGTTTTTAACACTTTTCGACAATTTAGCTCTGAACCAATTAAAATCATTTTCTAGCGTCATTGAAAAATCCAAAATGGCGGCGATAAAATCCAGGATGGCAGATTATATATGTGACATCATGATTGGAATTACTAATTACCATTAGGTGGGTAATGGGCTAATTAATTAACAGACCAACTTAAACTTTGTTTCCTTCTTACCCAGTCTGCGGATACTTTCAGCCAACCCCTCCCCCCAAATCAACAACAACAAGTACTAGCTTTATTGGCATGATCATTACAGAGGAACTAAAAAAGGCCAGTCGTCTGGTCCCAATAGGTTAAAATTCGTAACTAGATTTCTTGCATATTCTCCTTCCTAATAATTACATGAACACATATTACAGTGCTAAATACTAATTTTCCTCGCCATTTTGTTTTAATAGATCAGAAATGAACAGCAGCAGAAACACTAGTGTCGCCGCTAATCCTCTGTCCGCCTCCATCGGCCTGACGAGTGCATATACACTTACATTCATTGTCGCCTTGTTGGGCAACTCTTTTGTCATACACATTGTACGAATAGCAAGCCACACACCGTTTGACCTTCTCATACTCAACATGGCCATCTGTGACATCATCTACGCCTTTGCTGCTGCCCCATTTGGAATTCATTACATCTGGGTGACAATACTGTGGTTTCCCGGGGAATTTGGAGTGTTCTTGTGCAAATTCAAAGAGTTTATTCTTGTCGTTTCCATCTCAACGTCCGTTTTCACTCTCATTGTCATGTCGGCCGACAGATACCTGGCAATCGTACCGGCACTAAAGAGACCGCTGTCCAGGAAGAACATTCTCGGAGCTCTCGGAGGCGTTTGGGGTGTGTCCATTCTATCTGCCATTCCCGAACTGTACAAAATGTCAGCCCGGGAACACAGTGGAGTGACTTATTGTTATGCAAGGTGGACAGACGACAGAGATAAAACTATTAAAATACTTCAAATTGAATTTATCGTAAGATTTGTGATGATATTCATCTTACCGCTCGTCACCATGGTGATATTCTATGCACGACTAATACGGTATCTATGGCAACGACAGCCGCCGGGTATTAGAAACAACAAGAAACAGAGAAGGGACAAGCAAAAATACCGGCGAGTGGTGTTGATGCTGGTTGCTATGGTAACGTCGTTTGCGCTTGGGTGGCTTCCAATTTACATTGTTCTTTTGTTGAAAATGTTTAACTACCATAACATTGAACAGCTCTTGCCAGGTTATGCTCAGTTGCTGATGATCTGCATTGCACATGCTCAGAGTGCCATAAACCCATGTTTGTTAATGATATTCAACGAGAGCTTCAAGCAGGAATTTTACCGTCTTATTGTGCTGCGAATCAGGAGGCTATGTTCAAGTTTGGCACTTAGACTTGGGATATTACACGAGTCACACGCTGATTCTGGGATATCAGTTTTCCAAGAGACCGAAGCGAAGCACGACGAGCAGACTGCCAATCTCGAGAGCAACACTGACGTTGCAAACCAGGTTTTTAATACAAGACTATAGTGGGTTCCGCACATGACCGTTCCAACTACGGTTTGCTTTTATTGAACTGATTCGAGACAAATATTTAACAATTGTTTACCTTAATCTGATCACTGAACTTTCCTATTTTTTAATGTATCAGTTATTGTGCAATATAATCATACAATAACAAAAATTTCTCAGTTCTGATTGGTCGAGAGGAGTGCAGTTCATTTGAAATTGAGTGCAGAAAAGTGAAATTGAACG
>JANVCH010123841.1:0-13315 GCA_025505405.1 Epizoanthus rinbou | reverse complement strand
TTCATTTGCATTTCAAAACCTTTTGTGTTTTGTGCACGGTCAAGGCCAACGAACAAAAGATATAGAGAACAAAAACAAAAAACAAAGAACTCGCCGACTTTCATAACCAGTTCCCTCTAACAACTATGGTGAAGAAGAGAAATATGACTTCCTGGTCCCACCACAACACAAAATATTGGATGCGTTTATTGGCTCAAAGTTTTCCAGTGTTTGTGGTTATGGTTGACCGATCTATATACGACCCCACTGTTGCCAACTCACATGGAAGGCACAATTCAAAATCCAAGATTATTACACAGGATTTTTTTAAAGTACTTAAACCAACAGTTGCTGCCAAAACACGAAATGACTGAATGCCTCAGTAAATATTCACAGCTTTCAATGGACATCAACAATTATACTCTTAAGGTTAAGTGGCAAACGGCGCACTGTCATTGTGGACATCATCTTGTTGATAATCAAATAAGATATGGCGGCCATCTTGGATAAGTGATATTATGGGATGCGCAAGTATTCTGGGCGTCCAACAGAAGCAAACGATATCAAATCGACCTTAATAAATCGATCTAGCTGCATGCCAGATTATTCAGGGGGCATCGTCCCTCAACATCCCATATATTACTTATGCAAGACGGTCAATATCTTAACAATGGTCTGTTAATGTATGAAAAATCACATAAAACACCAGCAAGAACTCCTCTGTTCTTTGATGACCTCTTGTCAAGCGTTTTACATATAGCCTTCCACATGGACATTCTGGTGAAAGAAGAATAAACAATGAGATCATTGAAAGTCGTCTGTAAATTGTAGGTCATAAGAAATATCGCTGGTTTTCTTTCACCAATCTCCCAACACACCAACTCGCCTGTCCGCACGCCTTGCACAACTCTCACGATCTACAGGCAGAAAAGAGGACTGCTCTATAATATTAAGGTAGACTTGTGCTTATCTCTATTTGTGTTTATTGTGCTCATGTTTCTTTCTTTCTTTCTTTTCCTTTCTGTCTTTTTGTTCATTTTCTTTTCCCGAAAAAACAAGTCAACTTATTCAAGTAATTGACTCCCAGGCACTTTTAGCTCTTACAGGTTATTCTGGAAGTCAGTACCTTTATTTATTTTTATTTGCTAATGTCTGAAAATCAGTTGTAAACAAAAAAAGGTACAATAAATTGTTGTTGTTGTTGTCATAGTCTCGCAGAGTAGAGACGATTTCGCTTGACTGTCAAAAGCTCATTGTCATTGCATTGTCAAAGCAGCTTTTTGACCAATAAAAGTTGCGAGAGTTTTGACTCGTGTTGAGTACTGGCGGCCCTTTTCCTCTCACGTACACGCCATCATGTAATGCAAATGCAAATGACATAACAATGCAATGAGTTTCATCTCTGATTGGTTTACATCTGTCACGTGACCGTCTGATTGGTTGTCTGTACATTCGTAATTATTGCGACAACAGATCTGTTTAGCGAATCGCTAGCTTTTCCTATCATCGCATTGTCATTGTCATTGCATTTGCATCAATCTTTGGGCAGTCAAGCGAAAGCGTCTCTATGTGACAGACATAAGCAAATATCTGACTCTCAAGAGTACTGATTGGGACAAAAGTTCTTCTTACATCAATCTTTGCCATAAACAAATGCAAAATACACATGAAATTGAAATTGATGTCTTACAATTAGGAACAAATATCTGTTCAATTGCAGGCAAGTCCTCGCATGGAAGCCAGGAAATCCACAGGTGTAATTATGTGCGTCGAACCTGGAAGAAAGGTCAAAGTAAATAAATAACAAATAAAATATTCTGCTGCTTATAATGGTTAAACAATTGGTGCATGTTTTCACTCGATCCCCCATGGCCAGAATGACAAAAGATATGGCGGCCATGTTGGTGTACAGAACAAAAGAAGATAATTAAGACTCTATTGTTATAGTACACCGGCTATGACGTCACATGCAAACGAATAATTAGTTTGACTCTTGATTAATAATATCTAAACTGGGATGAAAAATCGTCTTTACTACATTTCCTTCTATAACTCTAAAACGCTTAACACAAACTCCACACCTTTACTGTAATTTATCAGCAGACATTTATGATATGTCAGATATATGACAACAGCCTTACCGTTTCTACGTGTGTCTGGAATAAATACGGTGTATATTGGACCTTGTGTGAAATTCAATAGATTCTCTCAGGTATCAATAACACTCGCCCTTAGTCACCTCATGAAGAACGTGGTTCTTTTCATTTGCGAAACTTCTCCATCTTTCCATTTCTTACAAAATAATACAGACTAGCACTGATGTGAACACTGTACTTGATGCAACAATAACTTACCGATTAACACTTCCCAAGTCTTGTTCTGCTGTGTGACCTGACAATAATAATATAATTGTTATATATTCAGCGTTCGTACTAATTTGAGATGATAAAATTATCGGGAGATTTCCACGGTGGAAAATATTTTTTTCCCAGCAGTGTGTCCTCTATTATTCAATGCATGACATTAGCGGAAAACGTTTATGTAACATTCAATTACAAAACCACCGAGATTTTGCTGAAGCTGTTTCCAAATCATTTACTGATTTACCAAAGAACTAGTAACAGTTTGTGCACGCCCTTGCCTGTTTTCTTCACAACTTTCTCTTCTAAATTTCTGGCGTATTTCAAGAGTAGTTGGGATAAATAAAAACATTTTGCTGGATTTTTCCAGTGCCCTGGAAGAAAATTATGAAATTTCCAAAACTTTATCTATAGGAATTCCAGGACTAGTCTAAATCCTGTATATTTACAGTTCGTTGGCTCAATGGATATAGTTCTTTGTAAATTCAATCACAATAAACCATAACCAGCCAACTCTACAAGAACATAATGCAACTGCAGCAATGTTATGATAACGATACTAAATAATAGGAAAAAAGGAAATAGGGGCAGGCATGTAAACGCACGGAGAGAGAAAGAGGAAAGAAAACCAATATACCTGTGTTTTCAGGGTTACAGTTTAGCCTCTTCTTCCAGAAACCTTGTAACTAATTCATGCAATGGAACCGTGCGTGAAAATAATGTACGAAATGTATCTATATTTTGAGCAATTTTTATGGTATATAAAAATGATCATAAACACTGTTCCAATAACGTTTGTAAACTATGCACTCACCTCATAGGCAGCCCGGGTTTCTGAGAATGAGACACCACCGACAATAAACACGATTAACCGTGGGCCCACTCTAGCATCAGAAACAGTAAAATCCTACAAGATGATACAACATGAAAATTAATACTGTAAAAATACACCAATATCCATCTCTACAATGAACAACAGACATCCATCTTTATCCAACATAAAGTTTTCCAAGAAATTATGACCCTTTGAGAGTAACGCTAGCATAAAACAGGGCTTTGATTTCTCATAGTAACCAAATCTTTCTTTGAAATCAAGATCCCCGTTTACAAAAACAGAATATTCGTCCAAACTCCAAGTAATAGTCCAGTTTCGTATTCGCAATTGCCGCTGATTACAATGACTACAGACTCATTTGTACTGTGACTGCCAGTCGAGTAGGTGTTAAATATTCACAAATACCAGCGAGAAGGAGTAGAAGGCGTGCCTCCAACAATACACAGAATTGGAAATGGCTCGTATCTCGGTTGAATATTTCACGCCAAATCGAGGTTACCACTGTAAAATTGAGTCTGTAGTCATTGAAATCAGCGGCAATTGCGAATACGAAACTTGTCTATTACGAGTACATGTAATTAATGAAAAGCTTGAAAAGTTGTCTCCTCTTTCATACACCACCAAATTCCATTGGCCAAATACAATACTGTGCAGTAGTATACACGGCCTTACCTTATCCTTCTTGTGCCAGTGGCCATACGCACGTGCACTGCAATACAAAACAACGCTTTAAGGTTACCTATTCACATACTGTGTGAGTATAAAACAGCAAGCTGCAAAAGGTAACTTTCTCCATTATTAGAAATGAAAGTACCGGGAATATGGAATACTAGAAGAAAAATAAATATTTGTGACCACAAGATGGAGGTCATTAACAAGAAAGCATTCCATGAGGCAGTGCCCTCTTATGTGATCGTACTTGATATATGTATATATAAACATGTACTGCCATAAACAGTCACCGATCGCTGTCTACGAAGAGGCCCTCGATTTTTCTTGAATAGTGAAAATTGTTAGAAGTTTACCTGACAGCTTGACCAGCATCTACGAAAAGAAAATGCAATAAATCAATAAATTAAAAAATATCGAAAACACTCACTGATAAAAAACATTTCATGACGACTTCAGTACGGATTAAAGTGGGTCATTGGTCTACCCGAGTTAACTCGGGTACGATTTGCATAATTTGAACGTGTTGCCCAGCAACACCGAAATGCGTGTCTACCAAGTTCCTTCAAGCAAAGCGAATTTTCAGAAGTGAAGACGAAGGAAATCCCTTGAATTGGATACTATTCAAGTATCGAGTTTTGTATTTACGTGGAAGTAAACATCAAAGCTTTGATAATGATAAGAATGATAAAAGTAACAAGTACAAAAAACAGTTTTGTACCATTAAAGAAAGACCCATTTTAATCCGTGGTGAAGTCGTAATGTTGAAAAAAGAGTTTCCAAAGCAAAGGGTAATGCAAACTCATCGTCCATCAAGGTGAATATCTTATTAAGTTGTGGTTTTGGGTTTAAGTTATTGATTATATTTTATGTAATCTTTCATTGCCATGGCATTTACAACTATCAACACAATAATTAAACAGATTTTGAACTCACGGCCTATGACACCTCCTGATGTTAACCTCTGTGATGCAAACGGGAACAAGTTTTCATTGAGCTTGCCATCCACTGCATCCTGAAACAGACCAACTGTATGAGTGACTCTGACCGTCACGTGGCCAAATGTAATGATGTCAAACCAGCCTTAGGGCGCTTTCCATTTGTCGGGTCCGGCCAATCTGGCCAGGCAGTTCATCATCCTATGTTTGTACAACAACTTCATACCACAACGGGTGAACTACTCAGTACTTCTACTCCAGGAACGGGGCCATTCTGGCCTAAACCAGTTCCTTAAATTGCCCCACACCATTTGCTTGGGCCGGTCACACCGGCCAGTTACAACAACTGGAAAGCACCCTTAGCCTCATGGTAAATTACTGATAAACATCTGATATAAGGCCCTTTGGTACTAAGCTCCACCGGGCCCCCAAATAAACTCAAAACTTCAAACGCAAAAGTACTTCCAAATATAAGTCCCCCCCCCGAAAATCACCCATTGGCATACATGTATATCCGTATACTAATGTCCTTGAAAGGCGGTAATTTTCAAAATGAAAATTCCTATCCATAACCCCCTTAAAATAAGCTTCCCCAAAGATAAGCCCAAGAAAAAGCCCTTTCGACAAAAATATAATCCCCGTTACTGAAGGTATACGAAATTCATTATCATAAATTATCCCTCTTGTATTCTTCTGTAATGCACATTTCACAGAAATTGTAAATTCCTGCTGTGGCTTCTTACCCAGATGTTGTAAACCCAGACACTCACTGTTAACATCACTAACACAATATTAACATCATTAACACAATATTAACATCACTAACACAATATTAACATCATTAACACAATATAACATCTGGTGCCAGCCTTGAGCTACATTACAGAGAGAGTAAGAAACAACAACAATCATTACCTCCATAATGTCCTTGACATACGGTACCCATCTGGAGAGTTGATAGAAAGTTTCAGTTCCCCGGTCCTTCCGGTCAGGGTGGTTCTTCTTACGTCCCGACTGGAAATCAGTGTATGTCAAGTTAATTACACACCAAGACGATTCTTTTGCTACTGCACCAAATATAGGCCAAATGCGCAGTAGTAAGGCTACAGTCTATTCCTAAATTGCTGAAACCCTTGAACAATGAAAACGTTTAAATCTCTATACTCTTCACTCCTGTTGTGTTCTAAATATATTTTTTACAAATTTCTGGTAGCTGGGCTTATCATGAACAATGGACATTCAATTCTTCCGCTGCATTTCCACCAACCCACACAAACACAATTATTCTCTGACCCCCCCATCCGCACTTCACCAGTACAATTCGCCTCTACCCTACTCTACTTCACCTAATCCACAAGCCCCGTTCTTGACTGACCTATCCCGCACCACTCCACGCACAAGACCAATTCCTGTAGACCTGCCCTACCCCACCCCACTCATCCAATTCTCCTCTGCACTATGTCTGTCTGTAGACTAACAGGGCGGAAAAATATTTTCTGGGCTCCCAAATTAAGGACATTTGTTTAATCTTATAAATGTTATAGTCAATGTTTTGCATACCAATTATTTGGTGGCAAAGACCAAAATATCAAATATTCGGTGATACGAGACCTCGTACTTTGGAAGTGGCGATATTCTGGTCAGCAGAAAACGACCATTTTTGTAAATATCTCCCGAGTGGATTAACATTAATTCAACACAGTTTTGACACAAGTTTTGTACAATGATAACAGTGATAAAACATTTACAGTTTTGACGTATACCATGGACAGGTTATTAATCAATAATGAAATAGAAACCCTGGTGGGTTTTCCGCCATGTCTTTGAGAGTACGTTTTACTCTCTTAACTATCGCCATTGTCCAGCCTGGTATTCCTCAATCAGATGCTTGGTTCTTTGTGGAACTTTCAGGCGTAAAGTTTGGATTTGAAAATATTTGTTCCTGATTCGTGCGATATCGTTTTCGCGTGAAATTCCCTCGTCAGGCATTGAATTTTCCTTGAATCGCATAATCATTTATATATTGGTTTAAAAACACGGAGTCTTGTCCAATTTCTAAACAAAACTTCGGCGCGCGCAGCTGGGGAGTTCAGGTCATGCAATTCCACGTTAAAATTGCACTGTCATTGCGTGCGAGATTCGTCTCAACTATGCGATTCTAATCTATACTCACATCCTGTACAATGGGCACTCCAATTTTTGACATGTTCATAATAATTTCTCTGCAAAGAAAAATCGTCATTTTGGTGAGGTTTCAAAATAATAATATTTTCTACATCAGCGTGTACGTACAGTAACTACAAGTTGATATGGTACATGCTTTTCACAATGAGAGTGGGCATGTGAGTTAATGTTCAAGCACTGGCCTTTCATCAGAGCTAAAATCAAGAACTAGCACTCGAAATGCCAGCTTAGATCATACATACATAAACCAAACCTACATGTAAGTACACCTCGCTCAGTTGTCAATCAACCACCGAGGTGTACGGAGTTCTGCCTTCAAACTCCAAAATTCAAATGGCAGAGCAGTAGATAAAGCAATCGGAAAAGCCAGCTCTCATTCCCACCAGTTAAACCTTGGGATCGATAAATACGGTGTTGAGCTTATCAGTTTGACATACATCTATTTTTTAAAAATCCTTTATTAACGGAGCAAGCGTTGTTTTGATAAATTCCATCTAGCGTTTAACGAACCTTTCTTTCGTCCCAGCACACGTTCGTCGAGTTGTTTTGGATTTTTACAAACAAACATATTGAACAGTTCGTTGTTTATTTGTCCAATGAGATCTTCTTCAGCAATAATAAACCCTTGAACAATTATACATAAATAATCTTATATGTTGCAATTGCTGACTCAATTTTCGGTCATATCGTTTCCAGAACAAAACTAAACTGCAAGGCAACTATACTGTACCACAACATTTACGCTGAACTTTGTTTGATAAATTTAGTTTTCACACTTTAAAATATGTGGTAAGAAGCTTTTTGTTTATTTCAATGCTCTTGTTGGGTTCGAGAATAACGTGAGACAAAAATTGTGGGGAGAAACTAGCGCTCAGTACCCAATCAGATATGCTAATGGTAATCATCTCTAATTGTTCAATTTTAAAAGGTATGCAAAAGAAAGCTTCTAATTGAGTCTAGAAAGCACCTGGTTGGTTGCAAACAACCAACAGCTGCCTAAAAACGTATGGGTAATATTTCATTGGTTTGAAGCAAACTGGACCAAATGAAATTGGTGAGAATTATCAACAAAATCTTTGATATGAATAATAGATCTATTCTCTTCGATCGCCTGCCATCTGCTGCTGTTGCGCTGTTTTGAGATCAGGAACAGACCGTAATCGGGTTGATTGTGAGTTTTCACAGTAAATAAAATTTCCCTGTGTTGGTGAAAAGCGGACGAAAGGATGTCTTTTGCCGGGTTCAAGAAGCAAATCAACAAGGCGAACCAATATGTGAGTGAGCGAATGGGCGCCGCGGAGGGTACGAAACTCGAGGAAGATTTTGTCGAGATGGAAAAGAAAGCAGACGTGATCACAAACTTGTTCACTCAACTGATCGGCAAAACGAAGGACTATCTCCATCCCAACCCTGCAGTTCGAGCCAAGATGTACATGCACATGTCAGCCCCGGGCCAAACGTACCCCCAAACCGAGGGAGCGTTGGGAGACGCAATGCTGCGCGCAGGCCACGAATTGGGTCCAAACGAGTCAGAATATGCCTCTGCACTTCTGGATGTCGGAAGTTCCTTGATTGAGATAGCTGATGTACGCGATAACATGGATTTGAGCGTGCACGAGAATTTCTTAATGCCTCTGAACGCGCTCGAGAATGGCGACTTAAAAGAATTGGCACAACAACGCAAGAAGCTGCAAGGAAGGAGATTGGATTTCGACTGTAAGAGACGAAAAGGAGCTAAAATATCTGTCGAAGAAGTCAAGATAGCACAATACAAATTTGAAGAATCTAAAAGCATCTGCAATCAACAAATGAAGCAACTCCTAGGAAACGAAGTGGAGCAGATTCATCAGTTGAGTATATTCGTGTGCTCCATGTTGGAATATCACAAAAAGTCTGCCGACACCCTGGAAAGACTCGTCCATCTCTTGAACAAGCGAGTGTCCGGTGCCACGGCGACACACAACGCTACAGCCGAAGCTAAAGCCGAACCCAAGCCGAAGACCGCCGCAGGCGATGCCTCTCCGAAACCCTCTGGGAAGGGCAATAATCCCCTCGCAGAGAACATATCTGCTGTGGCGAGTACAAAAGAAGAACCGATAGAAAAACCTTCGATACCGCAAAAGCCCTGCTGCAAAGCAAAAATTGATTTCAAAGGCGAGGAAGATGGCGAGTTGTCATTCACTGCCGGGCAGTTTATTGTCCTAACGAACAAAGTTAACGACGACCGGCTGGAGGGAACACTGGACGGGAAAATTGGGACATTCCCCAAGGATAAAGTGGAAATACTAGTTGATTTCACCGAACAAAAACAGTAGGGTCAAAGCCACACGAACTGCAACAGGACGAGTTCAAGAAACTATCTTAGTTAGGTAAATGGTAGTTGATGTAATCATCAAATTTTAAACTATCTAAGAAACAAATCGTACAGAATATTGTGTAAAACAGTCGTACAAAATATATATTGGGTTCTAAGTTCAATTAATATTAAATTTCTTCCGAGTACTCGGATACGAAAAAGCTGAGATCTGGTAGGGTTGAAAAAATATGCTACAATGTTTGTCTGTTATTCTTTAGTCTTTACCTAATTACACTGAAAACGGAACAAGCACCATTATTAATCTTCAGAGATAAAATCTCTTGCTAAGGAGAAAAGCGGTAAGCCGGAAAATCCAAAGAATAAAAAATACTTGTTCGCAAATCTACATGCAGTCCGCGGCAATGTATATCGCCAAACACACGGGTGAAATATAACAATACTCGTTTTGATTAACGATTGAAATAACGGAATAGAAGCAGCTAAAACCTGACAACTTGTGAGTGGTTTTCCAAAGTTTGTAGATGGTATTCCCGCGAATTTATTCTGGAGCAATTTATTCTGGAAAATTCTCTTTCAATGACGATTTGTTTCTCAGCAATATCTGATCACCAAAGAAAATAGAATAAATTCCTTGTGCAACGAAATTGTTTATATGAAAGATGTAATATATTTTGTTGATGTTTTACATCTAAACTTATAGATAAACTAATGCAACAATCAGTTTAGTTCTGTAGGCATTAGATGTATAAATGACTATCAGAAAGTTTGTGTACGGGAAGGGAAGTTGAAAGGCTGTTTTTTGGTGATAGTTCACCGCTCTGAAATTAATAGTTGGTTATCGATCCGTTGCTCGAGAAATCTAATTTCGTTATTTTACATATCAGCTGGAGCGAAATGTCAAAACAAATGCTCGTTAAAGAAAAGAAGTGAAGAAATTTCCAATCAACAGATTCCATTAAACTCAATTTGTGTTTGTCAAACTTAACAGCAGAGGCGCCATTATATTGATGTGTCTAATATTTAATGTAACAGCGGCATCTTGCCAGGAATATTTGAAAGCAGTTGCCGAATTGGTTCAAACAAGCATAGATTACTTCTAAAATACCAAAATACTTTCAGAACGGTTTCGTAACCGGACATTTTTATCTGTTCTTAGTGTATTTTATAGTTGTTATTATAGTTGTTAGGAAATGAAAAAAAATTATTACCAGTAAAGAAAACAATGACCAAATTAAGGAGGAAACATATTTTGACAGTGTACACTTTAGTTTTGTGTACGATTATATTTCTATACTGATTTCAATTCAGTTGTTCTACAAATTTCCGATACGGTGGTGGTGGTGTTCTGACGTGTAAGGTGACATGAAAGAAATTGGAAAATGTTAATAAAGTTGTAAAAACACCCTTGAAATGTTTAAATTGATTTCTTTGTACCGCCCACTGACCAGTTATAAATAAGAAATAACGGTCGATTAAATGTATAAGAAGGATTTGCCGTTTGGTGACACGATCTGCAAACGTTAATATTAAAAAATACTTTATATTCATCAGATTTTATGGGCGGGTACGCATAACACCTTCACTAGCCTTCCGCATTAAACTCAAAATTTTACATAGAAACTCTTTTTAGCAGGAAAACGGCCTGATGTTCGTAAATATCTCCGAATGGCTATTGACAATAAGTCAAGATGGTTTTGTTATAAAATTTCAGTGTACAACGGCAAACAGAAAGAAAATGCTAGACGTTTTCACGTCTAGAACCGTCGTCAAGTCCGGCGTCAAATACACACTTTTTTGTAAGAACAACTTTATAAGAACAAGGCTCAGATCGCTTAAAATTTAAGGAACATTTAAGAACAATCTGAGGCTGGAAAGACTCGGAGCCATCAGCCATAATACGACTCTGAGCCATAACAATGTTTCAAGACGAATGGGACGGACCAGTCTATCTCGTGGGTGGGGGGTTGAAGAATTTTTTTTTAAAAATTGCACGACCGAACCAGCCGAAAAATCGAAAGATCGTCCAAGGAAAAAAAAATTTGCGCCGAAATCATTCTTCCACCCCCACCCCACAAGATCAACTGGTCCGTCCCTTATAAAGATTCGTTACTTAATCTGAGTCAGTGAATGAACACCAAAGTTTTATTGTTTTCGCAACATTTATTTTCATACATAACATGCAAAACTGATCCCTAGCAGCGAGGTTGTGTTCATTTCAGTGTTGCAACAATCTTATTAATTATAGAAATAAAAACCGATTTAAAAACAATTTGAGGCTGAACGGCCCAAATTATTAAGAACAATGCGCCTCGGCCAAAATATCTGGTTCTTATAAAAAAAGCGAGGCCTTTTTCGCCATGTCTCACTGGCGGGGGACTTGGATGACATACAACGCAGGTTATTATGACGCCGACAATTCGATTACTTTCACTTAACGGCTATACTTTAGCAACCTTAGCGAAAGCTAAATATAAGAAATCGTTGAATATAATAGTCGCTAATTCTGGTAAAAATAATTCTCTATATCTTTAGAAGCTACTAATAACAGTAACCTCAAAGTAATTGATGTTCGATATAATCATAATATTTGGCAATCATTGAGCGTCTTTTTATGATATACACGTAGCAGACTAAATCCTACAGCTATGCAACTTCACTCACTTGCTTGAAATGCTCAACAAAGCCGCATAATAAATATATTTTTAATATAATATTCGCCTCGTTTTCTCGGTCCGCACTGTAAGTTATGGAACCTCATTTTCGCATTCCCTTTTTCATGACCTGCGCGCGCTGCGCTTGGGCCGTAAAAGGAGGAAACAACTCGGTCCATATAAACTTACCGTACGGACTTGCACTCGGGTAATAAGAGGTATGTACTTATCTTTGGAAGAGGTGTTATTTTGATCAGCAGAAAAACTAAAATTTTCTTCAATATTTTCGATTGGCCTATAATAATTCGACAAGGCTTTGTCACGAAGTTTATATATCCGTAACAGAAAGTTCCAGTTTTATGAGAAATGAGGGTCTCCGAGGTGTTTTGGGAGAACATGGGAACACGGTAAACTTTACAATCCAGATGGGAACGCGGGAACAAATAAAAAACAATACAGGGAACAAGGGAGCACGAAATCTATTTGGAAACAGGGGAGCAAGAGAACATGGTGAAATTTTGTAAAGTAACAAGCGAACAAACTGAAAATTTGGAAGGGAACCCCCCCCCCGGGAGACCCACGGCCTCAGAAATCTGTTGTGTCGCGCGTTGTCTGCCGGTGTCCCCGCGCATTTTGCCCACCAGGGACCTGGAACGAGATAAACAAATTAGCATATTGTAGCCAGCGGTTTCTCAAATCACTAAGGAAAGTTCTAAACGTAAACTAAACTAAGCGAGGACCAACATACTGACAAGGTGTAAATAACTGGTAATTTTCATCGCAATGGGGCAGGATTTGATTGAAGTGGCAGAGAAAGGGGATATTGATCAGTTAAAGCAGTTGTTTGATGACCCAGAGAGCTCGTTCGCAGCTGACCCAGTGACAATGATCAACAGACGAAATCGCGATGGCAAGTCTGCTCTCGACATGGCCGCTATGTTGGGAAGAAGGGAAATCGTTCGAGAACTTATGGAACGTGGTGCTGATGTAAACAGTAAGACTTCAAAAGGTACAAGTGATTTATATTGGCTGTTTTACTGTATGTTATAGCCAGCGCCTTCACTCTTTAGCTAAGTTACAGGCACAGCCAAAGGAATAGAATCCCGACCAAAAATTAAGTACCTATACTCCTATAGCTAGAGCAGTAGAGGCTAGAAATAAATAACCTTCAGTTAATTTCAGTTAATTCCTTATTCCCTCATAAGTAATAAAATGACATTGTCTGTGAGTCTCCAATATAATTGCCCCTTCCCCTACCTCGGTTATTGTTTTTATATTCATATTGTTGAACGGTTGTTTATTTCCACCCCGGGGGGGGGGGGGGGGGAAAAACAAACCAATTTTGGGTAGGGATGTGCCGCCGAACGAAGAAATTCCCACCC
>JANVCH010123730.1:0-13341 GCA_025505405.1 Epizoanthus rinbou | reverse complement strand
AACAGTGTTGATAAAAGTCATATCTTTGTACATATAAAATATCGTTGGTTATTATATACTTTTTTGAACAAAGTCAGATGAATTTTTGTTCGCTGGCTCTGAAATTCGTTTTTTCTTATGGATTTTTACGTGATTTTCGTGTGCACTCGTTCTGAGAAATTCGTTTTTTCTGATGGATTTTCGTATGATAAAATGAAACTTACATGCATGGCTGTTTGAAGATACGACTTTTATCTTCTCGTGCCGAATGTTTCAATATTCGACACTCGAAGATATATGAAAGCAGTATCTTCGCACAGCCATTTCCAATATGCAATGTTCTTCAGTCAGTTAACTGATCAAAGCAAAAGCAAAAACCTTGATACAGAATGTTAGGAATGTTTTGTCCAAAAGCGTTAATATAAAACTTGGTTGCTATGACAACATATAGTCTTGTACAGTTACAACTTGCACATAGTTTTCTACGCGGAGAGCCAGAAAGATCTGAATATATTTCCCTTTGTGTTTGCTTGATGATCTAGTATTTCAAAAAGGTTGTCATTGAATGGAACTGTGGGTAAACAAGTTTGAATAAAGTTTGAATAGACACCTTTTTCCGTTGACGTAATGGCAATGCGCAATATATGGGGGGGGGGTAAGGTATTAGCTTCCTCTAGTTAACTTCTTACCTCTTGAGTACACTCCTTAGCACAGTAACCACTTGTGGTCCAGGCAGCCTCGCGTGGAGGGATTGTCATAGCATCGACAGCTGCCCATCCAACCATCAGGACACCAGCATCGTACTTGCGAGGGGTGGTGTAGTAGAATCGTAGGCCTGAGCTATCAACCAGTCCTGTGGAGCAAATCACAGACCACGTTATGTTAATTACACTTTTACAATTCCTCTAAAGAGGAGTTAGCGCTGTATGTACATGCGGTAAGGAGGTGGTTGATGGTAGGAAGACACGAGGAGAGTGGGGAAGGGTGTATATTCTTGATCTTTCGGAGGTGGTACAGCAAAGAGTAGGACACGGCAGATGAACGTTTCAGACTTGATTCTGGTGAAATAGTATGCCCTCATCCGGTGGAATTACATGCTCACTTCCGCTGGAAAGGCTTAAATCCGATTAGTTCGTATGCTCACTTCCAGCGTCGCATTAGGTGGAACGGTTACTTCCGGTGGAATGGAAAAATCCTTATTAGTTTGTAGGGAAGTAGGAGAGAAGACGAGGAGGAAATGCTGCCGGGTTCAGCTATAGCAAGTGCTCGTGTGCTGTTTTGGTAGGGACGCACTTGGGTTCTGACGGATCAAATTTAGAAAACGGCAAACAATTGACCATACCAACAAAGATGGCGACTGGTACATTTACCCATAATTCGTAGCGCACGAAAACCCTACAAAAGCACTCATAAAAATACGCTGGAAAGTCCTAAAAACTACAAACCTAGAAAACCTAGCTAATTAGCAAACCTAGGTTTTAGTACAGGGACGAAGTTCGCAAAAATATATGGCTTTCTATGTGCCTATTCGTTGTGTTAGGTTCGCAAGGTATTGTGGTTAAATGTACAGCCGCCATCTTTTTAATTATGGTCAATTGAAGTGTACGTACTTTTTGATCTGAGAGAGTAAACACGTGCGTAGCCAGTTTGTGTGAGTAACAGCTGCTTCTTGAGCGAAACAATTTATAGAATATACTTTCCATTTTAAAATATCGTTCTATCATTGATACCCGTACAGTGTTCACAACAAATCAGCGCGGTCGTGTATGTTGGTTTCACAAAACATTTACACTGTTTTCGCTGACAAAAGTCGAGCCACTTCACCATGCATGATTAAACAATAGTATCGATTGCCCTATACTCATCCAGCGAAATATCACCCTATGTTTGCAACTGACAGCCTTGACTGCTGATTAGCCATATAAGAAGGAATCGATCAAGTTTATTCAAGCCAGGTTTATTTTGTTACTCAATATGAAAGTATCACAAAGCTTATAAACCACAGCAAATATCTTATAAAAAGATGATGACTGAAAAGACAATATGGTTTTGAGCGTGTATGCTGCAAATCTGATATCCTGCTCTATCGCACGTTTATTGTTTATGTTACCAGTCAGTCCATTTCTTGTGGAGTTTAATAATTTATTGCATATTAAATTTGGCCATGTTTCAAAACGCTGTTTTGATCGCGTGTTCTACCATTTGTGCTAGGCATCTGTCACGAAAAGCATTTACTACTAGCCAATCAAAATGATGTAAACAAAGTTGTGCCATTTACCTATATCGCAGGAATAGCCCCTCATGATGTATTTTAGATGATCACTGCTACAATGAAAACAACTAGGAATATATTATTCTGTTTTAACCAAGTTTTAGCGCATGAAATATGCGCTATATTAATTTAATCAATATTTATATTATTATTAGTAGCCTGACCTCAGACGCTAATTTTCCTTTGCAGCGAAGGAAATTAGCGTCTGTGGTCAGGCTATATTATTAGCCCCTGTACAGGTTTACAACAAGCTAGCTGTCTCTTAATTCTTAAATCTTAAGTTTATATAACAAAAATATAGTATAATTTCCTAAAATTATCTAAACGTGTTAACAAATGCTAACAGAAAATTTTAATTTCACTCTACACGTTCGCCTTGGCTTTGTTGTCAAGATTCAACGCATATGGTCACGTGATACCAAAGAACCAATCAGAAACTAATAAAGACAAAAACAAGATGCAACACACGTTGACGTTTCGTTTGAAACCGCGAAAGTTTTTCTTGCGTTCGTCTATTCAATAGCAATCTTCTTTTAAAATAATATATAATGTAAATTTTTAATGCGATTCTATATAGCAGAAAGCAGACTGTAAGGCGCCTGAGCGTTCGCTTTCGACTTGTAATGACCTTGTTAAGAAAATCACAATTATTTGATGTAAATAGTTTTAAAAAAGGAGTTAGAATTAGTATAAACAATTCGCAAATGCGTATAGCAAAGCGTTTTCTATGTACATGAATGGTGTAATAAAAGAACACCGTTATACTAACTCAGTTATCGAAATATATATCTGCCCCTTTATTGCTTTTGCTTTTAATTTTTTGACAAAGTTCTAGTCTGGACGAGAGTTGTAATCTTATTAGAAGTTTACTGTTTAGCATCTTTGCAGTTCACATGGGAAACGCGGACAGACAAGATAATGTTGCCATTGTTGACATAAACAACGAACCTCCTATCATCAGGGCACGCAATCTAAATCAGTGGGCTGCAAGCAACACAGTGCAGTTCACACCGAAACTAGAAAATAAATACTTTTTCATTTTTGTTTGTATGCAATATTTCTCCATGAGTCAGTCATCGGGCAGTTTTTTTCCTAACTTTCAAACACTATTGACACAATTTCTAACTTCAGAAGCACACGCTGGTTTTTCAGTGAACTTGCAATGAGTGATCAAGAGTGCATATAAAATAGATTGAACAAACACAATCGATAAACAATCGGTCACTATGTGTTTAGAATGTTCCACTTTAAAATGTTATTATTATTTTTAAACACCTAGGGTGGAAAACAAAAAACTTCCTGACGAGTCTTCGTGTATTAACAAAAACTCTGGATTTAGTAATAATAAATGTTTAGTTCCATGATCCAAACAAAAAGGATTTTTTTTCTCGTGACTTAATAATTTATATATCTTTTTTTATGTTTGAGTTTATTTCATAAGTAGATGTTACGGTCTACAAACATGATCTTCCTGGTTCTCGTCCTGTACTCAGCCGCGAAGCTTAGCCGTAAGTACGGTTTGATAATCTATAACATGTACATATTTTACTCTTTAGACTTCAATGTATCAGTCTGAATATAGGTCCTAATCTGTTAATTTTTGTAAGGTATTTGTGTTCAACAAACGGATCTGGCAGGTGCCAAGATATTGTTATAGGACTGATCAAAGAAACGTTGTGAAGTGAAGCTGGACCGAAACAGAAAACACTTCCTTTTTTCAGATGTTCTTATTTTTATAGTTCCACTGAATCAAGTATATCAACAGTACTTTCCTGGTTAAAGGGGCTATGTCACGGTAATGCGCATGCTCTCAAGTCATGTTAGGAGCAACGCCTTCACAGTCATGAAACACAAGTTGCAAGATCAACAGGATGACAAGAAATGTTTAAATGGTTATATAGTGTAAAAACCGAAAGTGTCTAAATACAAGAAACAAAATGTTGACATTTTGAAAGCGAATGGATTTAACGTATTTAACCGTGTCTAGCCCGGACCGAAATTAAATTGAGAGTTTGTAATCCGTTTTAATCTTCCCGAATTTTAACCATCCACGTTCCTTTACGACTTATCATCACCTCTCTTGTGTTTTTCTACCACGGTAACCTGTTATTTTTAGATTTCCTATGATTTGTGTAGAATTTCGTACATCGCAAAATTGCCTTGAAATAGCCATTACATAACCCCTTTAAGCATCGCGTAAATTTTTCCGGCGAACGGCAGTCGGTGGTCACAATGACCTGAATTTTGGCGCATTTGCCGTTCAGCGTTTCCCCGTGTTCTACTCGAAAAGGTGTGTTCTGACGTTTGACAGCTCTGAATGTCTGTGTTTACATGAAACTTCAAGTAAAAAAAAATGGCAGGCCTAGAGCAAACGGCAGACAGCATCTTCCGCAATTAGGGCAAATTATGTATGGCAAGTGATAGTGCATGTTGGTAAATGATGAGGATTGATGGCAAGGGAGATTGGGAATGTGTAAGGAAATAGGAAACGAAGTAAGGGGGATCAAGAGTGAGATCTCTTCTGTCACTCCCCAACTTCGGTCTTGCTTCATTCTGCGTCTCGCTCGGGACCTTTGGTTGCTCGCCCACATTTACCTCATTTGCCATCAATAGGCATCACTACGTCACCATTACTGGGCTACATTCGGTCGCTAGCCATCAGCAGCTTTTGTTCACTAATTTCAGCTAACTTTTGTTGCAGACTGCATTACACTGGGCAGCTAAACATGGAAGGAAGGACATTATACTTTTGTTGGCCAAGACTGGACTGGATGTCAACGTGAAGACGGTACTGCATCGGTTGATTTCTCCACTTTATTCTCAGCAAACTAATACGAATAAATTATATAATTATGTTGATTTAGATTTATTTATTCCATTTGTCGAGTCTGGCCAGGCCGTCCAGTCAGTTCTCAATAGAACGCGACTTCTATCAGAACTAGTACCGGCAGATCCTGATTATGCATTAAGTCACTCAGTTCGCCCGTGCCGGACTCTGCCAGGGCGCGGGAATTTGGCGAGTTTTGGCGGGAAAAATACTCGCGCACGCTCTGACATTTCCAGTTGCTGTGGTCACAACCAGTTCTCTCGGGCCGGCAAGATCCGACAAATGGAAAGTGCCATAAGATTTGGATAAATAGTATTATAGGATGTCCAATGAACTCTCCCCAAACGAATATTAAAGCACATGGCAGTAGACCGTTTCTAAGATACGACAGTTATGGAAAAGTGTTATTATGGGATATATAAACATCAGTTGCACGTGGCATCAACTGGATTAGTTAATTCAGTTCAAGAAAAGTTGTGAACTTCGTGAAACATACTGCATTGTTCAACTGTCACTGTATTTCATTTTCAATTATTTCTTTAACTTGATTGCTTACAATTGTACATGTAAAGACGTTTACTAACTGCTTGTTTGATTTGCTTTAATGTTGAAATTTTAATCTTTTTCTCCGCATGGTGCTTCTTACATTGGACCAACAGCATGTGAGTACAAGCGAACCTTGTTAGAACACCGTGTTAGACATTGTTTTTTGCCGATATTAATTTTTGCGATTGGACAAATTTTTATGTTTTGCCGGAAGAACTTTTTGCGGACTGCGATAACCTAACATTTCTGACAGGAATTTGTTTTTACCGTTTTTACGATTTGTTTTGCTACAGGAAGCAAGAGAAACTTGGCAAAATTTTATGTATTGGTCTATTTTTTGTTGTGACACGACAAAAGGCTAATGTTGTAATTATCGGACATTTTTGTTTTGGACCCTTTGCGCACGGCACGCGCGACCACCGGAGAGTCGAAAAGATTGGAAAATTTGGTTTTGCTTTAATGGAATTAAATTTTACGGAAATATTTTTTGCGGAATTTTTTTTTTGCGGGAATGTACTTTTGCGATTTGTCCAAAAAATCCGCGAAACCGCTTACACGGTAATTATTAGCATACTAGACCCAACTCCCTATTCCAGAAACTCAAAAAGAACTGGACCTGACTACTCAAACGATCCCAGTAATCAGATAGACAAACAAAACATTCCTATAATAAATATTAATCAGTAACTGATCATCAGTAGGAATACCTAAAATGTGTGCAATTCTGCAATTGGTTTCGGCTCCATTAAATCCTAGACCAATTGTAGAACATTTCCGGAGGAGCCTCCCGCAAAGTCCTTGTTTTAGTTATGAACTGGCGAATTTGAAATTCTACTTTGTCTGTCTTGTACCACAACTTAGTTTTGACGGACCTGGCGATTGTTGTTATATTTTATTACATTGTGTGAATTGTGGCAGTAAATTTTAAGCAATAGTGTTAGTATGAATAAATATTATATTGTCAATCCCCCGTCAGATTATCACGTTTAATTTCATATTTTCCTCAGCCCAGCCCCTTGATACTGAATATAATGAGGTCCCTAAAGTTTAGGCCATTTCGCTCACCACTAGGTGTCATGCGACAGATAGCATTTCGAGCAAGTCTATAATTTAAATTTTGGTGGATTTACTGTCCATTATTTTTCTACTTTAATTATTTAATTATTCTGGATAACATCAACAAAAAGTGCTGATCAAATTATTTTGGTCTGACGAAGCCAGTACTCCAAATGACAACAGAAACCTTCCAACGCGAAACAAATTATAAATAACTTTTAGTTAATTAATCACAGTATTGTTGCATTTTATCTTTTTACTTTAGCGACTTTCTAACTGTGTTCAATCTTTGTTCTCCGTACATGTCTTGTTGATACCGCATTATGGACCATTTTATACACCAGGGGGTAGGTATACGGCCTATGTGCTCATGTATGACGTTTCACACATTGTACCTTGAACTTGCGGCAGCTAGGGTTGATATTGCACTCCTGTTTATTTTATTGTTCTGTTTTGCAGGGTTACACTCCGTTACATCTGGCCGCCCTGCACGGTCACGATGAAGTTATCAAGTGTCTCGTTGATGAATACGGTAAGATGGGATTCTCATTTTCATTACGGTGTTGCGTAACAATACATTGCGTGCAGACAGACAGACAGACACGTAGATGATAGAGAGACAGACAGACAGATAGATAGATAGATAGATAGATAGATAGATGATTGACAGATAGATAGATAGACAGACAAACACACAATGCCAAATTAACAGATGGCCAGACAGACAGACAGACCGACAGACCGACAGACAGACAGACACAGACAGACAGACAGACAGACATGCAGACGTGCAGACAAACTGACAAACACACAGTGCCACACTAACAGACTAGCAGACTCTGCCAGACAAAAACAGACAGACAGACAGACATGCAGACATAGGCACACACACACAGTGCCAAACATGCAGACGGATGTATCAGTAGGCGGACAGGTTTTTAGACAGGCAGACAGACAGACAGACAGACAGGCAGGCAAGCAGACATACAGACAGACAGGCAGACAGACAGACAGACAGACAGACATACATACAGACAGACATACATACAGACAGACATACATACAGACAGACAGAGATAACTGATACATAAACGAGTTCTGCTTAGTTAATCACACCTTATGTAATCATCTTCCTCTCTGTTATCAGATGCGGATATCAATATAAGAGATTACAGTGGCAAGAAACCGCGTCATGTGGCAAAGGAAACGTTAACCATAGAAGCACAAAGTATGTAGCAATATATAGTTGATCTTTCTGTTTTCATTTCTCTTGTTCCTACGTATAATAAGTTGTTTTCATTTCTTTTGGACTGGGTTATAAACTTAAAAAGGAAAAGATAATTTTGCATTAAAGCAATATTGAAAGAGAAATATCAGGAATAGATGGATTCAGTGGCAAATAATAGGAAAAGGACGAGTTTATACAAGGTGATCTTATTGGAAACACATGAGTGTGAATTGGTTCGAAATAGATGGATTCAGTGAGATGAATAGGAGGAAAGCACATAAAAAGACTTTACGAGGGGACTGAAACTAGAACAAACAAAAACAGTTTCGGGGATTGTAAATGTTTATTTGAGCATAATCCATAGTCCTACTCCAGGTCCTTAAGTCGCCTTAAGTCCCACTAAGTCGCCTTGTGTTTTTGGACAGTTATAGCTTAAGTCGCCATAAGTTGCATTAAGTTGCCTAAAGTCGGCTAAAGTCGCATTGCTTTTTCCATAAGTTGCCTTAAGTCGCCTTAAGTCGCCTGAAGTCGCATTGCTTTAGCTATCGATTTCCCTTACCCGGAGTAGGCCTATCTATCATATGAAATTATAGTCATATTTAGTTTTACAAATGTAGAGCTCTGTTAGAGTGTTTTTGTTTTCTTGTTAATTCCGAGTCTCATGGTGACGTAACCTAGTTAGGTCACGTGTTTTAGCACAGGTCCATTCGTTTGCCAGTGTGCTGACTGCAAGGTAATCTGGGTAATAGTTCTGGTGTTCCATCCTGTGTCAGTGATCACTAACGTATTTGCGTTGCTTTTGTCAGGAAAACTGGAACACGTGCTCTCATATTCAGGTAAATGTACTGCACTTAACCACGGTAATTCGCAGATTGCACAAATCCCACAATGCATCTCATTTTCGGGAACTTCCGGTCTACTAAACAATAGATAACAGGGTTAAGACATTACGTAATCGGCGACTATGTGTAATTTAGTAGTTGATAGTGGGAAACTGGAAGGTTCAGAAAACAAGATAAACGGTGGGATTTGTGAAAGTGGCGAAGATACATCGGTAGAGCTGTTTTCGAAAGATTTGTGTAGAGCTACACTCTTTTTTATAAGAACGTCTTATTTTTGGGCCGAGGCTGAATGTTCTTAAATATTTTGGGGATTTTAGCCTCAAATGTTCTTAAAATGTTCTTAATATAATCATACGTATTTGGTGTACTCGTTTTTTATCATGTTCAGTTTATGAAACAAAATGTAGTCACTGGCTGCTGTCCAGACACTGTATGTGTATCTAAGAAGCTACGAGCTTCGATATTTTTTGTTTAGATATAGAGTAAAAGAGAAAATAACGAGTCCTGCAAATTGTTCTTGTAAAATGTCCAATGTATTTTACTCTAGTTGTAAACAATGTTGCACTATCGACTATTTGCCGATTCCATGTTTTTGTGCCGTAATGTAACAAAATAAAGTTCTCGGCCATTCCTCAGCCTCGGGTGTGTTCTGAGCATGTTCTTAAATTTTGACCGATTTTCAGCCTGACGTTCTTATAAAAAAGTTCTTATAAAAACAGAAGAGTGTATTTCTACTAGCAGTTCTTGCACTAAGAATATTAAAAGTTGGCAAATTAGTTCTCCAATTTGTACTGAGGAAAGCCATGGCACCTGTTGAAAAATAGCAGACTTCTGATTAAAAAAGCCGGGGCAGTAACTGCAGCAGAAGAGAATGGTGAAGGATAGTGATCCGGGTGCTGTGGCCTGCATCTCCACTGTCTGTCTGTAACTGGCAGCCATCGGCCCGAATATATCGTTGTAAAGCGCATCGAGACAATGCGTATGGATGCGCTATATAAACACTGACATCATCATTATTATTTTTATTATCAGTAAAGTCAAACCGTAAAAATTGATAAGTATATATAGGCTGTTCATAGTCTTGGCGAGCCACAACGGAATTATAATAATAATAATACTAATAATAATAATAATAATAATAACAATAATAAGTATAAATATACAAATACAAACTAAGTTATATATATATATAATATGAAAAATAATTAGTTAAAAGCTTGCTTAAATAAATGGGACTTCAGTTTCAGTTTAAAAGTGTTGATGTTATAAGTGTTTCTATTAAGGTCGGTAGGTAGACTGTTCCAGAGTTTAGGTGTAGCAGCAGTAACGCTCTGTCACCAAGGGTAACAAGAGTTTTCACAAGAGGCGGCATAAGTAGTAGTTTATTATTGGATCGGAGACTGTAGCGAGAGGGAGGTTTGACAGTGATAAGATTAGTGATGTACTGAGGAGCCAGTTTATGTATTGCCTTAAAAGTAACTAAAATAATCTTAAAATTAACGCGGTATTTAACAGGAAGCCAATGTAAGTTTTTAAGTAAAAGGGTGATGTGGCAGAATCGGGGTGCTCTTAAAATCAATCTGGCTGCAGCGTTCTGGACTCTTTGAAGCTTGGCGATTTGACACTTTGGAAGACCATACAACAATCTGTTGCAGAAATCCAGCCTGCTAGTCACAAAGGCATTGATTAGTTTCGCTGCTGTATCTTGATCCAAGTACTTTCGTATTTTGCTAAATGCTTATGTCGTGCAGGTGGTAAAATGCTGCTTTACACCACTTTGTTACATGTGTTGTTCCATTGACATGTGACTGTCAAACCACGATCCCAAATTTCGTACAAGATCCGAAGCGACGACTGTAGATTCCCCAACTTTAATATTGTCAAAAGGACTTTTGCAAGTTGTTGCCTTAATTGTGCTAATCAGAATGAATTCAGTTTTGCTGTCATTTATCATTAACTTGTTCCTTATCACCCACTCTCTAAGCTCAGCAATACATGATTCCATTGCCTCTTTAACAGCAATCTGATTCGTGTTCACATACCAGCTAGAATCTTACATCCCTTCTCTAAAATACCAGCCAGAACTCACTAGCTCCCAAAAATGTAGGGCAAATTGTTTAACTCCAAAACTACCAAAAATCGAGAATTTCACCTTCACACCTCCCCATCATTTTTATATCTGAGACGAGTACACCCTGGACCTTGGGTCAGTGGTACATATTAGAAGGGAGTGCTCATAAATTTAAAATATAATAATTAATATTATTGTATGCTTTTTGATGGGGTGTTTAATCACCATTCTTATTGAGTCTTGAAATTCACCAGCTGCAGGTAGTTAAATGAATAGACATGTTCAGACTGATTAGACTAGACTGAGTCCAGTAAGGAGCACGGCATTAGTTGTCTTTGGGATTGCAGATTGAAGGGTTAAGTATAATATTAAGTTTAAGTATAATATTAAGTTTACTTAGTTTTCAAATCAATTTTCAGCTTTTTCTTAATATTTCTTGCAGTTTGCTAATCATCTTAAAAAGAGTGAAGCTGGCATAAAGGCAAGCAAGCTTAGGAAAGTGGATTTGAAAATAAATGTTGATACTGTGAAAATTGAAGACACAAAGACAAAGGTAAGACTGGTTTTATATTATTATAAAGTTATTTTGTGTTGGATCATGTCATGTCATGTCATGTGGGAGGAAAACCAGGGTACATGAAGTTGTAGGAAAGCCAGGGTACAGGAAGTTGGAGGGAAGCCATGGTACAAGAGGTTGGAGGGAAGCCATGGTACAAGAGGTTGGAGGGAAGCCATGGTACAGAAAGTTGGAGGGATGCCATCGTACAAGAGGTTGGAGGGAAGCCATGGTACAGAAAGTTGGAGGGACGCCATTGTACAAGAGGTTGGAGGGAAGCCATGGTACAGAAAGTTGGAGGGACGCCATCATACAAGACGTTGGAGGGAAGCCATGGTACAGAAAGTTGGAGGGACGCCATCGTACAAGAGGTTGGAGGGAAGCCATGGTACAAGAGGTTGGAGGGAAGCCATGGTATAGAAAGTTGGAGGGACGCCATTGTACAAGAGGTTGGAGGGAAGCCATCATACAAGACGTTGGAGGGACGCCATCATACAAGACGTTGGAGGGAAGCCATGGTACAGAAAGTTGGAGGGAAGTCATCGTACAAGAGGTTGGAGGAAAGCCATGGTACAAGAGGTTGGAGGGAAGCCATGGTATAAGAGGTTGGAGGGAAGCCATCGTACAAGAGGTTGGAGGGAAGCCATGGTACAAGAGGTTGGAGGGAAGCCATGGTACAAGAGGTTGGAAGGAAGCCAGGGTACAGGCTGTGAAAGTCATCTAAGGAAGCACATGCAGAAATACTGTAACTTTGTTACAAACTCAATATCTGATATGTTTTCTCTTGCCTCCTTCACATTTGCAGGAAGAACTGTATTCCTACCCACTTCACAGAATCTCTTACTGTGCTGATGACAAGAGGGATAAGAAACTGTTTGCTTTCATAGCAAAGGATAAGGACTCATCACAACACTTCTGCTATGTGCTCGAATCTGATCGATTGGTGAGTAATATATGATCATTTGTATGAGATCAGAGTTTATTAACCTTACGCTTTAGATTAGTAGTCAAAGGTCAAATGAATATGGAAATAACTTGTTTGATTTGAGAAAAAGAAACTGATCAGCCATAGAAATTTGTCTCATCTTCTTGTACTGAAAATTATAAAGATGACAGTTCTCAAAATTATATTTGTAGGCCTAACAGTCTTCTACCATTTGAAGCGCTTGGTAATATCTAGTGTTTGGTAGCTGACATTAGGAGGCATGTTTTGCTACCTCATGCCAGAGAGTATGGAGTGTTTGCTAGCTTACACCAGGGAGCTGAGTATCCACATTTTCTGGTTCAAGCCAGAGGTCAGGTTTATCCTTACTGAGAACACTGCACCGACAATCAATGAGTTCTTGCACTTTCTCGGTTTCTTTATGAACCATTGTTTTTAAAAAATATGTTGAAGTATTGCTTAGTTTGAATATAATTATAATTATGCAAAAGGTGATTGCATTGCCACATTTTCTCTCATTAATAATTCAAGAAATTGTTAAAACGAAGCCTCTCTTGGCAGTGATTGAAAATGAAGGAGCAGACCAGTCAGCATAGTTTACAGTTGTGGGTTTAGATATAGTTTACAGATACCTGACATGAAGAACAGAAAAAAAACCTGCACATACATTCATGTATTTCTGGTACTGTGTTGATGCAGGCAGAGGAGTTGACACTCACAGTTGGTCAAGCTTTTGACATTGCCTACCGCAAGTTTCTGGAGAGAAGGGGGCAGAAAGATGTGAATGCTCAAAAACAGCTGACAGTCATGCAGGATCAAATCAAAGCCGCAGAAGCAGAGAAAGAGGCTTTGAAACAGAAGATTGCTCAGCTTGAAATGGGCACGAATGAACCCAAGGAGCAAGTTGTGACAGCAGGGAATAGTGTCAATGTCATGCAGGTTAGAATAGAGATAATTTCGCTTCACTGTCAAAGATTGATCAGAACAAAATGCTCGCGTCAGCAAGTCACGCGTCAATTCT
>JANVCH010123619.1:0-13349 GCA_025505405.1 Epizoanthus rinbou | reverse complement strand
GGAATTGTTATATAAAGTCTGTATATGATGCCAAACAGGCTATACATTCATGTAACTGAAGACCATGTAACGTATTATGTGTCATATTGTGATTGTGATTTTCATTCTATTTCTAGGTTATCACAAATTAAATAACTTTGTATATATTACTCTAGCCGATTCCTTTAAAGGCCGGTCATTTTATATTGATTCCATTTATGAATCCATACTAATAATGATTCGGACTTTAAACATGCATCAGTTTGAAGTCTTTGAAGATATGAAAGTTTATTCTGAAGCTATCGAATGGTCGTGCCAACGACTAATGTCATGGATTATGTTCGAGTTAGATCGACTATTAAACGCACATCGATTTACAATTATTCCCAGGTTATTATTTTATCGTCTTATGTAGAAATGTATTTAAGAAAACTGGCGTTTTACTGAACACAACCTTGTATCTATTTAATTAAGTAGGAATGTTTCAGTATGCGTCTGTCATCGTTTTGAAATCCTGCCATGTTTGCTTTACCTCGTGCATAATGAGACAGGGATCGGGAACATGTCGTATTACATGTAACCAGGAACCAGGAACCAGGAACCAGGAACCAGGAACCAGGAATCTGGGAATTGGAAAACGGGAATCGGGACACATTTTTTTTTATTTACTATTTTTTATTTAATTAATATTTTAAAATTTGAACATTTAATTACTGTAGCTTAAGTATAGCTTAATTAATTAATTTATTTATTTATTTACCCTCCCAGTATTAGTGCAAACTACAAACTATTCAGTGGGAATATACAACCAAAGAACTAAGAACAGACTAACAAAATTGTATGCTTCTGCCTCGGTGTTGTATTTTGCATACAGTAACTATTTCATAAAGGAATATCGTTTTGTCAGTTTTTCTGTTTACTGAAGAATAATAGATATCTTGCTTCATTCAGGTTTCAAGCAATTCTTTAATTTAACAAACCTTATTTACGATAATACTGATATCAAAAACAACACACGGGTTTCCTGCAATGTCTAACTATATGATTATGAAAGACAATGGACTTCGAACCTCAACAAAGGCCGGAATACATTTGATGGAAAAAGTAGAATTGCCGGAATGCGAGTGTGGAGCGGTCGACACACGACGAAACTAGTTTCTATTTTATCACTAAGAGTTTTAACATCTTTAACCTTTTTAACTGAATGAAAGTGTGAAAAAGCCAATAGAAGACAACCAAAGGGTTCATAGTATTTTAAAATATGCATTTTAGTAAAGCTTTCAGTCCTGGCGGAGACTGAGAAAATATCGAATAAAGGAGTGTGGAGTTTCAAAACAATATTGAGATATACACCACGTCTTCCACGACGACAGAATAATTGCTGCCCAAGGCAGTGAATATAATTCTGACGTATATGGTGTATGCTAAAGATTTTGTACTAAATATGCCACGAAAAATCTTGATGTTCTTCAGAGTTCTTTCCGGTCATTCCAGGTTACGCGATACCATGTACGTACCCATCGTAGGGTCTGCGTGGCCGAATAGTCGAACTAGCGCAGTTTGTTACCGATCGAGAAACCATTTACGTTCCAGGTGTTACTGACTCGGAATGTATTACTGTGTAAAATTATTTTAACCGTGATTTAATTTATTTCGAGAACATGACGCTAGAACCACAAGTCGCCCAAGCTGTAAATTTATAATGGATAGTTCCATGCATATGGCCAGTCATAATCATAATCACCCACGTACCCTGGGTGCCAGAAGTCTTTCTCCCTCAAGAGTTGTGTCAGCGAGGTCAAGGTAAGGCCGAGCATTACGAGTTCCGATTAGCTTCCGGGCTCAGGCTTTGTTGATCCTTTTATTTTATATCACGCTTCATGGGTCAGTGAACTCGACACTTGAGCGAGAATAACCTCTGGCACCCAGGGTAAATTTACGAGACGTTGTATACGGAATCGCTATGCGTACCAATACTCATATTCTGGTTGTAGTTTTCTAGTTCTAATTATAATGGCCTCTAATTCTTGCTACTTCCATATGTTACTCACTTACTGCGATTGCGTTCAATACGCATTTCTATTACCGTTTATGTCCCTATCAGTATTACTGTTTCACATCTGATACAATATTATCGATTGCTGTTAGTGCTGGTGTTGTCGGTCACGTTTCAAAATATCATGACTTTAAACATTACTTAAACAAGAGTTAGCATATCATTTAGCAGATCCTTTTCAACAGGAACTTGCAAAGATCACTATCTTGCTAAAATGATTGCCGTTTATGTTTTTATTGATTAGTTTTTAAATTGATTATTGCAAAGCTCATCAAGTGCAGGACTTGCAACTAAATATGTACTCGACCGATCTACATTTATAATATTAAAAGAAAATTATTGATATCGTGAAGGTATGTTACACATTATTTTCTATAATATGTTTTTCCTTATTTCTATCTTTTCTTATTAGTTTTTCATTTTTCGACCGTATTTCATAGTTTATAAGTAAACCAGTATTTGTCACCCAGCTGAATTAACCCAAAGGTCATTCTGGGTGACAATTACCTTCCTTATCTGTATTTCATTTCGTTCATTGTAAATTGCTGTTGTAACTAATAGGTATAAATACATTTGTTGTTGTTAATTTTGTTGTTGTTGTTGTTGTTGTTGTTGTTGTTAGTAGAAAAGTGTCCAATTGGAATGACTTAAGTTTGCAAGTTATGGTTTATTTGATTAACAGTCGTTGGGCTGTTATCATTCAAGATGTTGCAATGTTGCAACTTTCCTTTTATGAACAATTGAAGTCGGTATAATACCTTAGGCAGCATTTCACTTGCATTAGGAACTACTAGCAATAATAATAAGGGAAAAGATGAAGTGTCTCCCAAGAAATATTGCGACATACTCCATAACTTCCAATAGAAAAGTGCAGTGTGGAAAACGTGGAGTCTCGTCAAATTCCCTCAACACATTTTATCGACAAAAAAATTATCTAGCTCTATTCATCTCAAAATTACAGATGATCGACGTTCAAAAATTTGAGTTGAATCTTCAACAGACCATTTCGTCTGATGATGCACTGAAAAATGAAAAGCTCTTATTTCGAAGACAACTCATCTTCTCGGAACTCCTTTTTTTCAAATTTTGTAAAATAACATTTTATTATTTATTTGTCTCTTATCCTGAGTATTTCGCGTGGTGTAGAAAACAAACAATTGATTTGTTTTAACGAGCGCAAATTCATTCAACCGTTACTCCTCTGTCGTCTTGGAAATGTTAAATTAAGTTTCGAAGATTTACTTACTTTAGATTTAAGTCTTTGCCAGAATCTTGAAAACTAAAAAAAGGATTTTGTGAAAAAGGTTCTCGCGTTACTTTCGTTCACTGTAAGTGCAAGTTGGCTTGAAAGCCCAGAACATATCGGGATGTTCCAGACTGTACAATAAACCTACAGTGTATCTTCATTACGTTTATTTAAGGAATATAAAACGGCTGCGAGTGTCTATAAACTGATATAAACACGCCGGAAGTTGTAGAGCACGAGTTTAAGAGTGCTCTACAACTTTCAGAGTGTTTATAGCCATTTTATATTGTTTTTATAATAATAATGATAATAAAAATAATAATAATAATAATACTTTATTTATATAGCGCTATTTCCATTGCTGTCCAATAGCACTTTACAACTTTGTTAAAATAAAATATATATCCTAATAATTATAATTTACAATATTCCATTCTAAATAAAATAAAACAAAAATTAATAAGATGAAAATACACCATTCAATACCTCGTTGCACCTTTATTTGGGCCGCATCACGTCTCTTGTTTCTAATTTATACCTAACCCAACATTTGTTGGCTGGTTTAACCATTATGCATGGCTTAGAATTATAATTTTATAAGAAGATTTTTTGCTATGATTCCTGCTATTTGCTGCATCTACAGAGAAAACCAAACCTTACAGTAGTCTCAGACGTAATTTTGGTGTGACAAGTTATGCTGACTAAATGAATACGAGGCATTTCAAAGATTGTGAGATTGAGATTGTGCAGAACAAAGAGCATCCAACGAGAGCTTTGTACAATGTGTCATCAAGAGTATATCACAAGCTATTGTTTCGGCACAATACGCGCTACTTTATTTCGTCTATAAGAAACAATGCAATTAGGAAATGCACTATGTTAATCACATCACAATCCGTACAGGCTAATGATTCGGTTTTGTTCCTTCATGTCAAATTAGCATTTGCTGCATTGCTTTCTGGGATCGTTTGGGTAGACGGAGCCAGTCCTTTTGTAGTTTCTTGAGAGGAGGATTGCTTCTCTGGTAAATGGTCTTTCCTCCTTGCTGTTCCTTAGCAACTAATAATGGCCTTAAGGCCGCCGCAGACCTTTGCGACAACATGCAATTTTCGACGCATGCAATCAAAATTGCATGAAACCATGTCAATTTATTTTTCGTCGCCAGGAGCCGCACACACATGCGACAGCCAGCGATTTCGTTCATTCGAAAGTCAACATGGCGGCTGTAAACTTGTATGACGTCCAAGAAGGAGTCAAAGATCCACACGTACTGTTTGGTCTAAGCAATGGATTTTGAGTAGAGACGAACGAGGAGTAGATCAGCAGCTGAAAATATAATTAGTTTTGCATGGAAGGCAGAGAGAAGTTTAGTCGGTTTCTGATAATAACCCCAGAATTAGAATCATTCAATTCATTGGTTCAGATTTTAGGACCATAGACCTGCCAACCCCTGGGAGTAAGAAATCTGTAGATTTGCTATTTTGGGCTAAAAAGATCTGGAGATTTAGCAAAAATCTGCACATTTCAAAAACGTTCTGATGCCGTCATATAAAATCTAGTCACGGTCACACATTGTTGGGACGGTCCCCCGAGGCCTGTGAAATAGCAGTGAATCCCGGCCGAACAATGCAATGGAAGTAAGATAAGAACACAATTCGCGAACGGTTACCGCACTTTTTTTGATAAGAAAACAAGCTTTTAGAAGTTTTGGCACCAAAACAAACAAAAAAAATGCGAGAATATCCCTTTTTTCCTTTGGGTTGAAGTCTTAATTTTTCTTAAAAAATCGGGAGATTTCGAGTCTTCGCAGGGAGATCGGGAGAAAAGGAAAAAAACCCAGGAGACACTCGGCGATTCTTCCTGCTGTCCATGGATTTGCCGCCATTGACACCATCTCTGATTCCAGACACGTTGTCACATGATTTCTAGCCGGTCTGTCATTGGTAGTTTCGAGAATTTCAGTTGCATGTTGTCGCATGCTCACGGCACACCTTTGCGAGAAGAAGCAATTGCCTACGACAACATGCGAAAAATATCAAACAGGTTTGATCTATGCAATTTTTATTTCATGCGTTAAAAATCGCGTCGCAGGCCACCGCACACGCGCGGTGCAATCAAGGTGCGATTAGATGCAATTTTCATTGCGTGCGTCGAAAATTGCACGCTGTCGCAAAGGTCTGCGACGGGCTTAAAGGCGATTTCTCCATTAGCTATCCTAGCTTTAAAGAACTCGGGAACAACAGCGGAGGTTAAATCGAGTAATAGAACATATCCATTTGACAAGACTTTCCAGTTTTTTTTTTCAGTTTCCAGTTTCTTCAGTTTCTTAATGCATGCATATCAATCCATTTTTCATTTTATGATATTATTCATTAATATCTTGAAGTTTTCGTTTGGCATATAATATATTGCATGCTTATTGAATATTGTAAAGCGCTTAGAAACACTAAGGATATGGGCTATGGTAATGAAATAGTTATATAATTAGTGTTAGAGTTAATTAGAAATTGAGTTGCATAATTGCACTCCGGATTATACTACGTACACCGGTTAGAGAAGATCGTTATGAAGTTTTCGGTTTAGTAAGTTAACCTGGGTCACTGTAACTGATGGAAGAGCGAACGGATTTTGTGCTTCGTGTCATATCTATCTCCGCAAATTACTCCAAAAATAACTCTATAATAAAAGCCTGACGCTTTTAAAATATATGTTATCAAATTGGTATTACCAGAATCATACATACAAAACCAGACATATTAGACGCTATATAGATGATGAATTTAAACATTTATTATTACAGCAGATGGTTGCGGGTAACGACATTGGTGCCCTTTCACTCAAAGGCAATTATCAAACAGAGATAAAAATAAATAACATACACATTGCAACAACTCAAATTCTGTAGATTATACTGAATAAAGAAAGTAGTAATTGTAGCTTTCGAAAGTAAATTTCTAATTGTATATTTTATTTGGAGAAAACCTAATTCTGTACAGTTTATTTATTTATATTTTTATATAACATAATCAACAAAGGCATAGCCATCACGTTGATGTAGTGCAGTGCAGCTATCAAAACATTGGTGCAGTTACATGTGCGAATATTGGAAAGTATGATAAAAATAAAATAATTAAGTGTTCACTGGTCCAGGTATTCAGGCAGTTTAAAATGAGGATACCGAGGGTTGGTCAATTATAGAGTTAGGTAGAGCGTTCCATTCTTTAATGGTTCTCGTAAAACACTGTATTTATGAGTATTGGATGAACTGCCTACGTTAACAATGTTTTTGGGGTGAAAGGAACGAGTAATTAATACAGTTAATAGACAACAACATTTTGATTTGTCGTGGCAGAACACTGAAACTGAGCGCCGGTTTCAATACGGAAATCAAAATTGTAACTTCCAGAAATCGTAGCTAGAGGGGGGCCGCACTAGGAATAAATTCTGCAAAACTGTGGCTATTTTTTATTAAATGCCTGTGTTTCAAGTGCGACCGTGTTTGATGTTTCTCTAAGAAATTCCACAAATTCCGTAAACTCAACAAAAAGATGAAAGAAGCCAATGTCTCCGGGTGGGGCACGCCAAATTTTCGAAAATCGACTTGAATAAACAGAAATCCATTATAATGTAAATTTTCGCTGGAAAATATTTGTGTGTTTATTCTAGACAAAAGACACGCATTGTTTGCATACTTGCGGTGACACTCGGAAAACAAGAATTGGTTTACATAGACATAAGGAATTATGGTAGCTAGTGCGACCATAATCTATCTAAAATATTCTTTGTGCGAAATCTTCGAGACAAATATGAGAATTCTGCCCAAGTGCGACCCCCTCCCCTTTAGACGAAAAATTGTAACGCGTATTGTACCGAAACAATAGCTTGAAACACTCTTGATGGCATATTGCTTTCCCGGATCATTTGGGCAGACGGGCAATTTCTTTAGTCTTAAGAAAGAAAATATATTAACAAATTGGAAAGACTATTGAAAAACTAGTATTTAGCGATACTGAATTTAGCGATTTCTTACGAACCCGCTAAAATCGCTAAATGTAGTAGCCGCCAATAATAGTAAAGTAAGGTTCTGCAAAGATATCTTGTATTACACAATGTTGCTAAGGCCAAATGGCAAATAAAAAAGACCTGTGGTTCCGTGATATACAGATACACTAAGATTAAAGATTTCTGTCTATCTCTCTGTCTGTCTTTTTTTGTGATTTCCTCTCATTTCAAATTTTAAAAGTTCTTTATTTTGAATTTTTGCGAATGTCTTGTACAAAGACCCTTATAACACTAAACCTCTAAATGCCAATATACTACTACTACTACTATTATTATTATCTAATAATAATAATAATATTAATCAAACCAAGGAAATTAACTACTGAGAATGAAGACTTTCCAAATCTGTGATAATGGAAAACTGCAACTCACTATCACACCAGTCCACATACCTATCACACCGTTAATCAATGTTTTTGAATACAATAAAAAAAAAACGGTTTTATCTTTATTGACTTTATCGACAAAATATATTATTATAACGTCATACATTTAATAAAAGTTGTCGACGTGCAATCATGGAACGTATTTCTTACCTTTATTACAATCTCTGCATTCGCACTGTCCTTCCTGTCAGTAGCAGTAACTATAAATGTATATTCCTTCAAGCTCTCATAGTCCAGCGGTTGTCCAACTGTTAATAGACCATAATTTCTTGGTTTTGCAACAGTTTGCATTTCAAACACTGCTCCCTTCACACCTGAGATAAAGTAGTCCAAGCGCGCATTTTCTCCAATATCCGTATCAGCAGCGATCACCTCCATAACAGAATAACCTATTGGCCTATCTTCGTTGACGTTACGAATATACCTTGATTGATTAAATGAAGGTTTATTATCATTTTCATCAACAACTGTCACTCTAACATAGGTATCCTCGTGCAGTGATGGCGATCCCAAATCATTAGCTCGGATGGTGACTATGTAGACCTTTTTGCTCTCCCTGTCAAATGTCCCCTTTGTTGTAATTTTCCCACTGTCTCTTTCAATGTTAAAGTGACTCGCATCATTGCTTGGATCATCACCGTTAATCAATTTATACTGCACTTGTCCTGCTTTACCCGTATCTCTGTCCTCTGCCTCAACTGTGATCACTTCTGTACCAGACTTGGCATTCTCAAGAACTCGTGCTTTATAGTTTGCTAAAAGGAATGTCGGGGAATCATCATTCACATCTTCGATTGTAATTTTTACAAACGCAGTTGAGGAGAGTCTATTATTTTGGCTGTTAACTTCAGCTCTCACTTGAAGTGTGTATTCCTTCGTTTGTTCATAGTCTAGCTGTCCTGCAGTGGAGATTTGACCGTCAGTACTTATTTTAAAACTCTGTACTGAAGCTGGATTTGCTTTGATCAAGTTATAAATAACAGGGAATGGCTTGTTGGTGTTTTTGTCCTTTTGTTGTGCTATCGCTTTCACAGTTACCACAGGATTTCCTGGCTTAACATCTTCCTTCACACTTGCAGGGTATGTCTCTTTTTCAAATTTTGGTGGTTTTTCATTAGATATTGTTATTTCAACATTTGTCCTAGCTTCCGTTGGTATGGATCCACTTCCCAACATTGCCACTTTGTTTGATGCAGTTATTGTCATTGTTTCTGTTAATTCAGACTTGATTCCAGAGAGGTCACTTTTCGTGACAATAACTCCAGTTTCTTCCTTAATTTCAAAGTATTGACTATTTGGCATTTTGTATTGTACTTCCTTGTTAGTACCAGAGTCTGGATCAGTAGCACTGACTAACAGAATAGTTGTACCTATTGATGCCTTGTTATACACACTACCAACATAGGACCGGGTCAAGAAAAATGGATAATTGTCATTTTGATCTTTCACTATTATTCTTAAAGTACAATAGGCAATTAGTCTTTCAGCTTCATTTCGTCCGTGTCCACCATCTTGAGCCCATAACACTAACTTGTAGCTACTGTGCTTCTCTCTGTCCAGGCTGGACAAGGTAGTGATTTGGCCAGTTGTGTTGTCTATGTGAAATAACGAACTATCACCAAATGGTTCCTTGCCATATTCTACCTCACCATTCTTTCCACGATCAGCATCAGTTGCTGTCATTTTCACAACCTTTTGACCTTTTGGTTGGTTCTCTTCCACGGACACATCTTTGCCACAGTTGGTGAACTTTGGTCTGTTGTTGTTCTTGTCTTCAATCTTGATTATAACACGAGCATCTGAGTCTCTCTTGCCATCCTGATCTTGAGCTCTCACACGTACAATATACTCTTGTGTCGAGCTTGAAAATAATCCAGTTACTTTCAGAAGGCCTGTACGACTGTCTAAGCTAAAGGGTCCACTGGTACTTACGATATTATAAGTGACTTGATCACCATCCAGATCTCGTGCTTGAATCGCAGCTAAAGGTTTGTTTTGAGTTGCATCTTCTGCAATATCAATTTCATAGTTCCGCTGCAAAACCTGAGGAGCGTTGTCATTCGTGTTTTTAACAGTAATTTCTACAATACAAACCTCCTGATTCTTTTTCTTTCCAAAGTCACTAACAAACACTCTAAAGATGTGTGATGTAACACTCTCAAAATCCAGATCTTTTTTCGTGCGGATTATGCCAGAATCAGTATCAATTGTAAAGAAATCATTGTTCAGGCTGTATTTCAACTGTCCCATGGAACACGTGCAGTCTTTACTGCAGTCACAGTCTTTTGCCGACACAGACAGGACGGAAGTCCCTGGGGTAACGTCCTCATCCACAGATTTGGTATAAACAGCCTGATCAAAACGAGGAAAATGGTCATTGATATTCTGAACTTCTATTTTTACATCTACATCTGCTTTTAGGTCATCTGGAGATAGAACAAGTTCTGTGGCACGTACTTTCAAGTTGTACTCTTGTGGGTCCTTTTCATAGTCCAATATGTAATTTATGAAGATTTGTCCACGATTGTCAATACGCAACTTATCTCCAGTATTTCCTTGAACTATTGAATAGGCTACCCTCAATCCAGAGTCACTTACAGCTAGTGTTGTGCCGATAAGTTTTCCAGTTGGAGTATGCTCATCAACTTTAAAGACGTAGCTGTTTTTTGTAAATCGAGGTGGAATTCTTGAAGTGTCCACATCAATTGATACCGGTTTACTTCTGCGACGTGGAATACCAAAATCAAATGCAACTGCAGTAACGTTGTATTTAGTTGGTTCAAGCCTGCCACTTGTTTCTACAGTTCTTGTAAATGGATTGATAGCAAACGGAACATTGAGAGAAAGCAACTGGTAACCAACAATACCATTTGTTCCACTGTCTCTATCATAGGCGCTTAGCTGGTAAACACGTGCTCCTGATCGTGCATTCTTGTTTACTGTTCCATAAAGATCAGCAAGTTTGAATTCTGGTGCATTGTCATTCACATCAATAATGGTTATTTCTACATCTACATTGTTTTTACGTCCTTTTGGATCAACCTCTTGCGCGGTTAAGCTGTAAAAGCGTTTCTCTTCATAGTCCAGTACTCCCAAATTCCTTACCCATCCATCATTGTCAATGGTAAAATTATTATCTTGAGGATAAACAATAGATAGTTTCCCACCTGGAAAAACTCTAGGAACCCTTGCAATTTTGGAGCCTGGTTTCACATCTTCCCGAACATCAACCCGAACTGGTTGCTGATCTGGTCGATACTGAACAAACACCAAGCGCACATTTGCTGTATTTGAACGTGATGGAGACCCATCATCAGTAGCAGTTACAATAAGCGAGTATGTTGAGCCAAGATCATTTAGAGACCGTTTAGCTCGCAAAAGTCCTTTGTTATCAACATAAAAGTACTTTTCTGCTGCCGCTGAAATCTTGTAGGTAACAACATCTCCATCTTTATCAAGTGCCTCTAACGATGTAACAACATCATCCACGTGTATATCTCCAACAACTCTACGATCTAACTGATCATTGACTTCATCAAGGAAACTTGGAATGTTGTCATTGATGTTCTCTACATTGATAACAACAGTAACCTGGGCACTCCGGTCTCGAGTATCTTGAGCGCGAATCAGCAATTCATACACTGTCTGTTCTTCAGCATCCAAAGTTCTTGTTGCCCTTATTTCTCCGCTTGAAGACTGCATCTTGAACATGTTATTAGTGTTACCAGAGAGAATTGTGTAAGTCAGAGCTTCAGACGTTGCTGCCCTTACGAGCGCCACTTTCGCATGTGCTGGAATTCCCTCCTTGACATTCACAATCACCTGAGACTCTAAAAATTTAGGTGGGCCGTCAGGTAAATAGACATTTAGCTCAACTGTAGCTGGAACTTTGCTATATTTCGCTCCATCTGATACTGTAACGTGAAGCTCAAAATGTGTGTCAGCAACAGTTGTTAAGGATTTCTTCAATGTAATCAGACCATTGACTTCATTGATCTTAAAGACGTCTTCTTTATTTCCTTTGGTGATGTTAAACTTGAAATTTTGCTCATTTGTGCCCAATGTATCTTGGTCAGTGGCAGAAAGCTGAATGATCTTGGATTGCACGGGTGTGTCAAGAGCTATTTTAGCTCGGTACTTTGCTGCGGAGAATACTGGGAGATTGTCATTCACGTTAATGACCTTTATAACCACTTTGGTAATTGCTGCAAAACAAGTGGAAAACTCTCATGATTATATAGAACCTCTGGCTTGGTTGCATACTGAGACTGCATGCATTAGGCAAGAAAATTAATAAAACAAGAGAAATCAAGAGAAACAACCGATAAATCCATGGTCATCAGGAGGACATTCTTTAAAAAGAGGAATAAATTCTACTAGTTCCCTTAGTATCGATAACACACTCCCTGCTGAGGAAAACCACTTTAATACAGTACTTCACTACTGCAAATTGCTTGGCAGTTCTCGTCTCCTGCAGGGGCATTACACAGATAGGTCAGTTTTGGTTTATTTAATTCCGTAAAATTATCAAATTTGGACCATAGGGGCTGGAACAAGTAACCATTGCAATTGCGAAATAGTGTGTTGCTTTGAAAGAAACATGCGATGAAGTACGTGCGATTTCATAGATTATGCCTAGTTAACTTTGATAATTTTAGGCACATAATTATCGTCCAATATACTCCTTTCGTTACCATAGCGCCGGAGAGTATTTGGGATTCAGAGATTCGGCCTGGGCTAGGTTCTTCAAAGAGTGAATAGATCCTTAACTAAGTGTTAATTAACCCTCTGGCATATTTTATTCACTGGATAAAGTTTATCCTCTGAATGGCGCTATCCAGTTTCACTTGCATGCATAACTTGCAGCGGTTTAATCATTTTGTGTCTTGAAATACCAATTATTTAACATAACTCAATTTTTTTCCAATTCGTAAATAATCATGAATTGTGTATTCAATTCAGCGTTCTTAGTTTTATCCCATTGCCTTCAAGTGAAACGTTTCTTGAGTAAAACATATTCTATATATTATATTTTGTGCTGACATTACATAATAGCCCGTATAATGACGTCACAAAATCAATACCTTTATATAATACCTTTTTAATATTTTTTGATAACATTTTGGTCTGACAGTCACCAATAATTTTCGTACCATTCTGCGCTGAAAAAAGATTGCAAAAGAAATGTGTCGACCCTTGGTTTCCAACACATCACCTTGCACTTCGTGATTACGTCATGCATGGGATATCACCTGATTGTGCTAGAGCCAATCAGAAAGCGACCTTACAAGTTAACAGTGTGTTAGTTAATCGGGGGACTAATCGCACTTTGAACGACGCATTTCAAAAAATCCATAATAATAATAATAGTAATAATATAAAACTTATATCGCGCCTATACATGAATGTTCTAAGCGCCTTACATTAGATAAGAAAAAAATGTAAGTATATTGTAAATTCAAGATCGTATGCTATTTTAAATAGATGGGTCTTAAGTATCAATTTAAAAGAAGTGATGTTCTCATTTGATCTGATGAAAAAATGTAGAGAGTTCCAGAGGATCGGTGCCTGCACAGAATAAGAACGGTAGCCATAAGTCTTGAGATTGTACGGAGCAGTT